>JAHBCN010004780.1:0-60851 GCA_019359885.1 Listronotus oregonensis | reverse complement strand
TTATAAATTTAAATTTTTAATTTATAAAATTTTAATTTTTTTTTTATTATTTTTTTTAAATTTTAAATTACAAATTTATAATAAATTATATTAACTATTTGTTTTAATATAGTGTTTTATTTGGTGGCCTAGAGTCTCCTTTTTCTAATGTTAATATTGTTTTTTAAAAAGTTTTTCTTGTCTTTGAGTGGTAGTAAAGTTGAACGGGGTTAATTTAAAACCCCTAGGAAGGTTCGTGGGCCGGGCCCCAAAAAACAGTGGCGCCCATTTAAACCCCTACTCTCCGGCAAAATTGGGGCATTTTTGCACCCTCTCTTTGCTACCACCTTCACCTTTACTTTTTTTTTTTGCTTTTTTTGTTATTAATTTTATTTAAAAAAAAAAAAAAAAAAATATTTTTTTTTAAAAGGCTCCCGGGGGCCCCAAAAAAAAGAAAAAAAAGTTTTTTTAGGCCAAAACACTTGGGAAAACAACGCGTGACACCCACTCACTTTAAACCTACCTACCTATAAATAATAAAAAAAAAAAAAAAAATTTTCCCTAAAAAATTTTTTAAAATTTTGGATACATTGGGAATGTTAAAAAAGACCCATTTTATTTTACTAGTACAAAAGGGGGACTTTGGGGCCACCAAATTTTATAACCTACAAAAAAACAAAATTTTTAAATTTTTTCCCTTAAAAATACACGAAAAAAAAAAATATTCAAAAATTTTTTTTAAATATTTTATTTCAAACAACGCTTTTTCGATTGCATTTTTATTATCGTTCGGGGGGTTATATTTTTCAAATAACATTTAAAGTTTCTTTGATGCAATAATACATATATTTCCTAAAAAAAGAAAGGTGAACTTCTAAAAAATCCCCTTTTTTAAAATCAATCACGCAAGATTTATTTGATATTTTCCCTTTTTTAATATTTTTCAAAATGTATTTTTTTTTTAAAAAAAAATTTTTTAAAAATTTTTCAAAAGGGATAGAACAAAGTATTTATTTATTATTATAATAATCTTAGTTTACCCAAAAAATAGGCAAGTTTCAATAAGTTTGATATAACAATTTATAATTCATAAATTATAAATAAATATATTTATCCAGTTTTCACCAATACATTTTAAATGGGTGTAATTTAATCAGTCACCAAAAATTATTTGGTAACTGATTGGCTAAAAACAGCTTTTTTAACTGATTTAAAAAAAAAGAGCAATACAACACGTTTGTATGTAATATATTCGGAATTGTATTAAATTTACATATGATAATCTATTAGAGCTTCCAAGTATAAACAAAGTTTTTTAGGTGTATGTTTGTATGTTTGTAATTGTTTTGGCAATTACACCAACGATTTTCTCTAGATTATTTAAAATATAATTTTTTAACTAACATGTATAGTCTGTCTCACAGTATATCGTTATGGCTTTTGACGGACCATACCCCAATAAACCTTTACCGATTTTATTACCAAATTGTTTTGGGTAAAATTTTCCATGGGGGCAGGGGGGGGCCCTATTTCTTGGTATTAACCATTACCTATTTTTTTCTCCCAACTGTAAAAATAAGAAAACTTTGTGGCCCCCAACAACGCAATGATAACGAAAGAGAAATTGTTTACCGGTTGTTTTAAATTTTCTAGTTTACGAAAGTAATTTTTTAAAAACCCTGGAAAAAAAAGTAAAATTAAAAAAAAAAAAATATGCTTTGGGAAATATTAGGTTTTTTTAAAAAAACAAATTTTTATGCCCAAAATTTTTTAAAAAAACCAAATTTTAATTTATTAACATTAAAAGAAATTGTAAAATTTGGGAAAAAATTGGCAAAAAATTGGGAAATAATACTTGAATTAACGTTTTTAAAAAATTTGTTTTTTGGGGATCGTTATCATTTTTAATTTTGTTAATATTCATATTTTTCATTTTATTCTTTAAGGAAAAAATTGGTAAAATTTCGTGTAAAATCTTTTTTTAAAAATTTCCCAAATTTATTACTATAAATTCAGCAATATATCCCCCCAAAGAAAAGACTTCCAACCTCCATCCCTTTTTTAAGCCCAAAATATCGACATCGAAGCATTGGCAAGGAACGTAGTTGACGTTCTTCTAAAAGAATGGCCAGTGTATCTACTGATGTCTTCAAGATTCAAAAACTTCGCAATTTTTTTAGGTACATTTGAAATAGTGTGCTTTCCAATTACTTGATTAACACATTTACCTCTTTCATAACGATACAATAAACGCTCATCTAGACCATTCCTTGGTCTCAGCTTAATATATTCCTGTAGAAATCTGACATAAGGAACTGGCCTTCATCGTTGGTTACTACAAAGTTTTTTTTAACTTTATTTTTAGACTCCACTATTATTACTATAGCCACGTCATTTCTTATTTCTACATCACTTAGCTTCATTCTGTATATTTCGTCTGCCCGGCATGCCCCAGCCACTTCCATAATGGCTATTACTTTCATTGCTAAGTAACTTTGACCCAGGCGCTTTAAAATAAAAACTTTATGATTTCTTCTTTTTTAAAATTTTTTGACTTTTTTCCTCATAACCATCGTTTTTCCTTTTAAAAAAAAGCAACTGTTTCTTGAACCCCGAAATATCTTGATTTTTGTTTACGGAAATTGTTAACTTGAACATGGAATATACAGACCAGAGGGTTAGTGGTGATAAAGACTCGGTTTTTTCTTGAAAATAAAATCCATTCTCGTAAATTCCGCCCCACATTTTTTGTAGCAAGCCATTCAGAAAACGATTTATATGTTTGATGGTACCTCTCTTTTTGATTTGTCTGGCAGAAGTGAGGCACACGCAAGGTCAGCTGTCTTTTGGATGCCATTTTCATATTCATTTAACATTTTTAAAAAGGGAATAGATTTATACTAAATTAAAAAAATTCAAAATCTGACAAGTGCTGATGACAGACAATGTCAACAATAAATTTTCGCTATGGATTAATTTTTAACAAGGAAAAAATTTTAAAATCTCTGATATTTCTATTAAAACATGATGTTAATGATTATTTAAAATTTTCGATACATAGAACAGTAGCAGAAAAAAAATAATACATTACACGATGCGAAAAAGGGCCCTTTTAAGTGTTCGGGGTTTTTAAAAAGCCTCGGCTTCGCCTCCCCCTTTAAAAAACCCCCTCACAAAAAGTAAACTTTCGCATCTTGTAATGTAAAAATAACTAAATTTTTTTTTCCGGGCTTTTTTTGGGAAACCTTTTAAAAAATGAAAAAACGGGTTTTTGGAAATTGTTTTTCCCAAAGTAAAAAAATTTAAATTTTTCCGGGCCTTTTTTTTGAAAAAAAAAAAATTGTTTTTTTTCCAAAATAAAAAAACTTCCAAAACCTTTCCAAAATTTACAAAACGGAAAAACCTGAAAGCAATTTATGGAATTTTGCCAAGCAAAAAATTACCAATTACTCCCGACAACAACTACAGGCGAGCTAAATTTAATCCTCAAGGATGGGCATGGAACATGCTAAAGCTAATGGGGGGGACTACAAAGAACTGTGTAAAAGTAATGTGGAATATTGTTGCCAAAAAATTTCAGGAAAAATTTTCAAGAATTTAATATCGTGTTCGACCCATTCCCGACATTACCTTTAAGCCAACTAGAGACCTCGAAATGCGAAAAAGGGGAAAACTCCAGAAAAATGAAGAAAAAAGGAAAACAATTCAGCTTCTTTAAAAAATGGACGACTACTACAAGATGGGGGTTCCCTTTTGGGAAAGAGACAACCCCAACCGGGTTTCAGCGTAAATTTTTCTTTATTGCAGCAATTGGCTTCTTGGGGGGGCGGAAAAAGCGGGTCGTTGCTTAACAAACATTTTAAAAAAAAAGAAATTATAATTAAAAAGGAATTCAAAACAAAATTTTAAATGTTTATTGTAACTTGGAAAAAAACGCTTATATCAAAACAAAATATGTGCCATACTTTTTTTTCTTGGCGTAAAATCTGTTTTCGCAATTTTTTAATTTTTTTTGCAATACGTATAAAAACACGTTTTGCCATTTTTTTAGCATCCAAAATTTGCTAGCTGTACTATTTTTTTTTAAAAAAAATCCAAAAAAAACAAAAAGTATATAACCACTAAAATTTCCCTTTTTCTTTTCCAAAAAAAATTAAAAATTACAAAAATCCACTTTAAAATCACACTAAAAAATTTTTACATTTAAGTCAAATTATGTATCCCTTGTTTCGGAAGGATCGAGAAAAACAGTCTTCAACAAAAAAAGCACAAAGGGGGTGCAAAAAATCTGTGCGATAGCAAGTGGCTTGTTCTAATTAAAAAACCCGGGTCCCGTTTGTACAAATCCCCGTTAAACAAACGGGCGAAAAAAACCAAAAAGGCCCACCCGGCAATCCAATTGTAGCACTGGGTGGTTTAAAAACATTCCTGTTGAAGAAATGAACTGTCAAAATGGACAAAAGGGCGCAGCCCCAAAAAAGGTTTAAACACAAAAGTTTAAAATATCTAACCATTCTATGCGATCAACTGCTGTTACTAATCTGGCAAAGGCCGGTGTAGGCGAGCAGCAACTCATCAAAATCACAGGCCATTCTAAAGCTGCGTCTATCCAACCGTATCTACAAATGGACAGTCAACATCATTCAAATATCATCACTGCCTTAAGAACCGTCCAAAATAATGTACCATCTACAAGCTTCGAAGCTCCCTTGAAAAGACAGAAAATAGACACTTCTTCGAGCCAACACCATCAATCGTTTGACACTCCTCACAGCAACATAGAGAATAGTGCTACTACAAACATAATTTAAAACAATTTAACCGATATGGCAAAAATTACTCCTGTAACCTACAATAATTGTAATTTTTATATTAATTGTAATTTAAAATGAGTTTGAAGTAATTACCTTTCCTAGTTTGAAAGTTATATTGTTCTTATTAATTATTGTTCTTATTGTTTTAATAAAAAAATGTTGTATTAAAATAACATGTTTATTTAACTCAGGAAATAATGTTACCAAATATCCCTCGTCCATCTAATTTTTCCTGTGGAAAAATTGGAACACTCGTTTCTAAGTAATCTGTTTTAACAAATAGTTCGACTCGGATTTTTAAAACTATTCTCGCTCATGCTATTTGTTAAAACAAATTACTTAGATACTCGTTTTTCCGAATTTTTCCGGCAAAAATTAAATGCACTAGGGATATTACCCCCGAAAAAACACTTCTCAACTATACCTAAAGTCCAAAATTTCTGTCAGTGACTCATTTAATACCGGCCACCCAACCGACGAAGCGGCTGAATAAAAATCTAACACTAGTAAATGATTTTTAAGCCTATGATATACTTTTCCGCTCAAATAACAGTGACCGGCCAAAAGTTTCATCGCCACGTTGTCATATTTCGCAAGAATAAATCACCAGCCAGCGATCGCACTTAAAATAGCACGCCAATATGTATTGAAATCATTGTTATCGGGAAGACAATAAAAGTGGCAACGCACATTCCTTAGTTTACAACTTGAAGAGACTTGAAAATAAGCGTATCGACAGGGTTTTCGTGCTGTTCGATGATTTTATTTAGTTATTATTGATTATGGACAGATTTGTAAGTTTAAATTTTAATTGCTATACAGGGTATTTTCTAAATATTATAAATTTCTAATAATTGTAGTATATAGATATTGTTTTGTGCCAATTTTATAATAGTTTATCTTATTTAGTGTATATAATTGTATATAAAGATTTAGTGTTGTTAAGTGCTTTTAATTCTGTAAACTTTTGAATGTTAACCAACCTTTAACTAGTTATCCGACTACAAAAAAAAAATCAGTTAACGTTAAAAGAACGAATAATGGTTAAAAATGTTTACCATGGGATTCGAGAACGAAATCCAGAACTAACCACTTTGGATGCTGCAGAGATATGTGCAACTTTAACAAAAGTTAATTCGCGTACGGTATTCAGAGTTTTAAAAGGCAAAAAAATCAATATTAGTAATTATGCGGATACTGGAAAATTCGATTTTTTCGCTATTTTTTTGCACACTTTTTACTTTTTGATTGTTAAACATGAATCAGAAGCTGTTTTTTGGCTGCCTCTTATAGTATTTAAAAAAAATAATAATTGAATTGTTTAATTCCATTTTACGACATATTCCTTTAAATTCTGTCATTTGCACGAAAACATATTTAAAAAACTCATACTATGTTAATATTAAAAAAAAACACTTAAAAAGTAAGGAAAAAACCTTAATTTTCAATAAAAAGTAGGTAAAACGTTTACGTCCGAATTCAACTCGAAATTCTAAAAATGTTGACCTGTTACCAGGTTGTAATAGTTTTCTTTATGACATTTTTATAAGGTATGCGAACCTTGCTTCGCTCGACCCGCAATGTTTGATCAAAAATATTCTCGATATGGAAATCCTAAATATGGAACACGAAAGACCCGAAATAGTTATTGGATTCTACAAGCTGATGATGTCAGAGCTTTCGTGTTCCTTATATAGTGGATATTTTTGATGAAGCAATGCGTGTGAATATCGTATTTAATATTGAGATTGCAAGATCGGTGGTAAATTGGCAAGTCGGTGTAACTTGGATTGTCTATCGTTCTGCTTTTACATCTTTTTTAATTTATGTTAAGACTAAAATTTTATTATTTTTTTCATGTAGCAAAATAAAATCAGAGAAGGTAAAATTAAAGTAAAAAATGTATTTTTTTTTTGAAAAATTATTCTATGACCTCAAAATAGGAGGTGTGCAAAATTAAGCAAAAAAATTACATTTTTCATTAATCCGAATAATACCAAAATAATATAGGCTTGTTACTAATTTAAAGGGTTGATGAAAATGTGAGAAAATAACTTTTGCTTGTAAAAATATTTTTATGTTTTGACGAAATTTTATCATTTATTTTCTAAAATGCGTACGCCACTGGAATTGATTCCCCTGACCCCACACAACCCGGGGCACTCTAAAAGCGAGCGATGCGTCATTGACAGAAATTTTGGACTTGAAGTATAGACTTATTTATTTGACTGGTTATTTGGGTCATCACAATGGTCGGTGTACGAAACAAAGAATAAATTAGCTTAATTCACTGACATAAGCAAATTACAATCCAATCAATTGCCTTTCATTAAACTGCCGTCTAGCGTAAAATGTGTGTCTAAACAAACATGCACAATTTCATAAAGTGAGTTAAAATCTAAGAAAGTGATAATAAAAAAGTTGGGTTAGTATACCATGTTCAGCCGCCGACGTTTCGTATGGGAACCACCATCAGCGAATCCTTAAAATTAAAAATTTAATTATTTTTGTTTGTAAATTATTAATTTTTCCCTAAATGCTACTTGAGTTGTGCTTGACTTAATAATTTAAAAATAATGGTTTTTAATTCTTGAGATATAGGGAAAAACCTAAAAAGTTTTATTATTTTTAAAATGGACAAACCAATTTATTTATTTATTTTTGGACTACATCAGATGAATTGAGACCCGTTTCTATATGATATAAAAAAACTTTTGTAAATTAAAAATGCATGTATAAATATAAAAATAAATATAGTAGTAACACTTGTAAATCTGATTTTTTTAATCGTCAAGATTTGTTTTAATTTTAAGTTTGGTCGAGATTAATTTGGATAAAGTGAAAAAGGAAATTTTAAAGGAAATATAGGACCATGCACCATGTTAACCACATAAACAATCCCCATGCACAATACATAAAAAGTAGTACTTACGCGTAATAGGATTGTACCACTTCAAAATAAGTCTCGTTATTACCGTCGAATTGATAGGGAAACCATTAATCATCAATTTTGATATCGCAGTTACAGCTACCTCTCTTATCTCTTCATTCTATGAAAAAATATTAAGTCAGATATTTATTAAAATCTAGAGACTTCAGTATTCAAATTGATTTGTATATAATATTAAGGTAAATTCACCATTTAATCAATAATAAAGCAATATAATTATACAGAAACTGATATAACATTGGTCAACATCAATCTTGATTAATTGATCTCTCAAAAGGTCATTAAGCTAGAATATGTAATAAAAAAAACTAGAAAGGAAGCTTCTACGACATTCATTGATATTTATGATATTGGCACACCTTCACCATTTTATCGAGAATAAAGCAATATAATTAAACAAAAACTAGCATAAAGTAGACCAAAACCAATAATTCACCACTATGATATTGTCTTGGAAATGCTTACCTCATCATCAAGCATATCCAGAAAAATATTAATCATATATTCCACGGTCATTCCCTGCGGCGTGATATCGACGTCTTCAGAATCGGCAGAGTACAGCTTTCTTCTGGTCGACGCGTGACTGCTTGTCGTATTATTCGTATCTTCTTCGGTTTTAAAAAATTCCGATCCGTGTAATCGGATCAGATCGATTATTATCGACACGGACGCTATAACGACTCTCTTGTCGAAGTTTGGTATAAATCGATAAGACGCTATCTAAAAGTAATAATAATAATAATATTGCTTTGTTGTAATTTAAGATTATACATCTTTTCGACAAAGCAAAATAAAATTCTTAGTATTATTAAGCCAATATTTTTTGTATATTAAAGATACTGAAAAAAACCTGGAAAATATTATTAAGTTTCTGAAATGGTCGTTAGGGGGCGCAACTGCAATCTTGAATCTAAAAGTCTTTAAAGTCGAAGATAATCTAAACCTTTTTTGTTTGACAATTTTTGCTGTATCTCTAAAAATAAAGTGGTGGGGGATATTCAAAGGTTTCTGTAAAAAACACTCTGTATCTTTAAAACGGCTAAGCCAACTTTAACGAGTTTAGGCTAGTTGACAAAAGCTTTTCTTGGGCTATAAATGTTAAAATATTTGAAGTTTTGTTAGTTTCACATGTCTCCGCTAGAGGGCTTTTTTCGACATTCCAACAAAAATGGTTAATTAAATCCATTGGTATAATTTTTGTTCCTGAAAAAATAGCTAAATGATGCCTAAACAAGCTCGTGAAAACCGCATCTTGATATCTTGTTCCTAGCCTAAAATTTGGGCCAAAGAAAATTTAATTATTTAAACCCTTAACCTTTTTTTAAATATTTTTTTGAAATTTTTTTATCATGTAAGTTGTGGCCCTAAAAAAAGGAGCGATTTAAAAAAAGGAAGGTTTTTATGCGGCCTCTCATGGGTAGACAAAACTGCAACTTTAATTTCGGCTCTCGATGTCCCCATAAATAAACATCAAGACAAGTTAAGTCTGGTGGTCGCGGAGGCCATGTAAACAGACATCCTCTTTCAATCCGCCACTGTTGACATACTGCATTAATATGAAGGGTGAATGGTGAATTAAATCTACCAACGGAATTCGTTACTAGTTTTACTTACGGGCACTTGTAGTTGTAGAATATGTTCTTCTGCTAACTTCTTATCGAAAACGCAGTAGGCTGCTAGATTTTTAAACACCCTACAACCAATTTCTACATTCTTGCTTTGGATAAGGGGCTTTAAAAATTCCTTCTAAAAAAATTAAAATAATCACGATTTGTTCTAGTCTGGATATCAAAATTAAAATTGTAATAATTCGTTATTGTTCAATGCCATTTTAAATTTAATTATATTGTTTTTTTAGCTGAGTTGACACAACCAGCATTTTATGTTGTCTCTTATAGATGCTAATTTATTACTATTTCTTTAATAATTTTAATACCTTTGTTAGGGTAAAATTTTTAAAAAGCTAATCTTAATTTTAAAGTTTCGCAAAATGTATTTTTAAAGGTTACAGTAAATTTTGTATTTTCTCAGAAAGTATTTTAGGGCTTATCTAAATGTTGTACTTTCTCAGAAATTATTCTAAGGCTGATCTAAATTTTGAATTTTCTCGGAAAGTATTCTACGGATGTCCAAAATCGTATATTTTCTCAGAAAGTATTTTAAAGCTGACCAAAATGTTGTATTTTCTCAAGAAGTATTTTAAGGATAAGGGGATTTTTGTATTTTCTCAAAAAGTATTTAAAAACCGATTTAAATTTTGTATTTTCTCGGGAAGAATTAAGGGCTAATTTAAATCTGTATTTTCTTATAAATTAATTTAAGGCTGATCTACGTTTTAAATTGTTTCAGAAAGTATTTAAAGGCTGATCTAAATTTTATATTTATTCAAAAAGTATTGTAAAGCTGACCAAAATTTTGTATTTTTTAAGAAAGTATTTATAAGGTTGATCTAAATTTTATATTTGCTCAGAAAATACTTAATTTAAATTTTTTCAGATTTTTTTTTAATTTTCTCAGAAAGTATCAAAGGATGATTTAAGTTTTATATTTTCTGAAAAGTATCGTAAGGCTGTTCTTACCTACAAGTTATCAACGAAGGCGGCAACGTTTTAAGATCGCTACAAGTCAATATTGCCGATAACAAATCCAGACACCAACAAATAGTTTCGGGATCGTCTCTGGATTCTCTCACTTGTACCGTCTGCGACTGTTCGGCGTTTAGGGTTTCCATTTTTTTACGTAATTCTTCAATTTCGGTTTTCAGAACGTGCGCCTTTTGGAACTCTTGATTTTCGGTCGCTTTTTCCAAGTCATCTTCGAGTATATTAAGTTTGACTGTCAGCTCTGCCATCTAAAAACGTAGATTTAATAAAATTGCAAGAACGATTTCTCGCCAAAGGCCATTTATTAAAATGCAATGGCCCAGATTTTTTTACTCATTAGTAGTATTTTTTTTTCAATATTCTCACACTGTCTGTCATATCTGGGAGATTTTCCACATTTTTCCGGACATACTGTATATTTTTTGGTACCCCCTTTAATTTTTAGTAATGAATTCTAAAACACTCTATATATATATTAATTACTTTAAAATTTCTCTGTTCCACGTCATGAGTAGAAAGCTGCTGTTCAGTCAAAGGCTGTTGAATCTCGGAAATAATGCTGCACATGTCGTTCGTAAATAGCTCCACAGATGCCGTTAGTTTCCTGGCGATTTGGACGATTTTGTTGAGCAGACGAGGTTGTAATCTATAATTACTCAGTACCTTTTTGAGTAAGGTATCAAGTGTCCGTCTACCAACCTAAAAATTAGTTAAAATATATTGCTTTACTGTCATATAAGATTATACATCTTTTCAATATAATGAAAAAAAAAACTGAGAACCCCCTTAATTTCTTTAAAAACACTCTCTGCATTTTATTTTTTTTATATATCCAAGTAACTTGTGAAAATTAATCGAGTAAAAATACCTCAAAGTAAACTTACCTCGTCAGATAAGTCATAATGTTCAGTTATATCAAATAGATGGTATAACATGTATTGAGAGTCCAAATACTCCCAGTCGTCCATCGATTTTGCAAACTTAGTGGTTATAAGTCTAAAATTAGAAATCCCAGTAAGAGCCAAGCTTACAGGTTTTTTATCAACTTGAAATACACAAAAAACTTGAACCAAAACAAATATTGAACACTTACTTCTCCATATAGTTGCAAAACGTCGTAAGTTCCGGAATTATAATCTCGAGATGTTCATCCATTTCGTCAGATTGTCCCAAAAACGTCGTTAAAACGTCCCAATAATGAACCAATTCGCTTTGCATCATATGTATGGGTATAAGTTTATTTTCATCTAAAGGTAGGGCCTTTATAAGGTTATCTATAGGTTCGGTTCTGAAAAATTATGAAAAAATATTAATTTGGATGAATGTAATAGCTCCATCTCTTAACAATCAACAAAACTTATTAAACAACCATTTTAAATATACAAAAAAAACTTACTTGAAAACCCTGAATTTTCTTACTAAGATGTCAGTATTTAAAATGTCATTTTTGTCGGCGTCCAACTTGATTGCATTCAAAAAAGCGATATAGTCGCCATTTAAAGACGTCAACCATTTGGGCAGGAGATACTCCAAAAAAACTTTCTTAACGTGCCGGTGATTTTCGCTGAAACCACTTTTCAGGATGAATTGTCTGTCTATAATTTTAAAATATTTTATACCGATATCGGCGACGTAAGTAAACGCAGCAGACCGAACGTTTGGATCTATATCTCTCGTTCTGTCCTTCAGTTTTGGAAGCGTTACTGCGTTGGGAGCTATTCTTGTAGCTGCCACTTTTCTTACCTAAAAAATGCGTTTTTTAGCCTTTTTTAAAGGTATCCATGTCCAAACTAGACTTTTGTGAAGACTTAATAAAACTGATATGATCTAGACTCACTTATACAAATTGTTAAAGTAATAACATAAATACTTTAACTTTGATAACTATATGACATAACTTTTAGAATGACATTAATGCTTCACTAATAACTCAAGGTGGAAAGGTGATGCGAAGGTTTACTTGTGGTTCCTAACAAAAACTTAGAAAATGCAATTTTATAGGTGGACGTTTAGTCCAGGAAACGAAACATTTTGCCTCTCAATTTTTTCAAAATGCATAGAATAACTTGAAATTTTGACAGGATCAAAATCTATATTATGCCGAAGGGCGCCTTTACCTTGTGGGTGTTTGCAAAACCGTCTCGGGGGTGAAATTTATTTTATATTTTGACCACAGGAATCAATAGAAAAATGATTTCTAAGCAAAAATTGTTCTATGCAGCTCAGTTGTAGTATCTGGACTTTCTGATCACTTTGCTCAGGTCCTGAAATTTGGTTGTGTAGTAACAACACAAAACATTAGAACCACTGCCCAAGGAGATTTTCCTCAAAACAAAACTGGAACAATACAGAAATGAACTATTGGGTGAGTCATGGAGTGTGTCTTGAGTGTGAGAGCGATGTAAATCGTGCGTATGATAGCGTTTGGTGATAGCAAACTGATTTTGGATAGAGGATACCAGAAAGAAAGCCTAAACCAAAAAGAATGCAACCAAGTACTGGCTTACACCAGAGATAAGAACCTTATGTGCTCGGAAAAGGCAGCTGTATAAGCAAAAACTTAAAAATAAGGTAAGTGCAGTTTACTACAAAATCTTGCTTGTATGCTTAAGAGTTATTAAAAACGCTAAAAAAGTCTATAATACAAAAATATATAGAAAATTCAAAGAATAAGGGAAAAGCAACTTAGAAAATTGTATCAATAAATTAACAAGAAAGAACCGGAAACAAAAAAATCACGATGTTATCAGGGGTGTGTATATGGGAAATCGGATAAGGACATACTAAACAGTAAACTCTACATTTTTGAATGCCTGCCCTGATATAAATAAAATTCCAGATTACAATAAAATTCGGACTGTTAAAAAAATCAATATTTTTATATGGAACTACAACAGATGAGGTAATTAAATGTATTCAGGGTCTAGAAAGCAAAAAGTCAGTAGGGGAGGATGAGATTCCAGTTGCTCTTCTTAAAAGTAAGCGTATTCCATAAGCTACGCAGGAACATTTCATGAATTACGAATTCGCAAAATTTTTCCGCCGGTTTTTTTGGTATTTCATAGCGCTGCGACTGCGAATTTTTTAGGGATTTAGTGCTGGAACTGTTGGCAAGATGGAAGCGGATGGAAGTATTGACGCTCTGTATTGTCGTTTTAATTAATTTCCCTTCTTTAAAACTTTTTTGTGTTATTTATAATTATTTTTTTAACAATATTTTATCTTATGCTAGGTTTTTCTCTGTGTATTGTTTTAATAAACATTTATAATGCTTTGGTCGTCAGTAAATAATAAGGATCAAGTTGAAAATTATTACTGGTGAAGAAGGGCTATTGCATTTACTGACCTCAGCATCGAGCACTATGTCTTATAAGGTGGATTACTAAACAAGCAACAACAAAAATAGAATATAGCCTTATTCTCATAAAGCCTTTATACAGGCAAACACAAAAATAAAAACAAGAAATTACATTAAAGATCACAACTTATTTTAATCTTTGAGCATATACTTATAGAGGAAGCCTTGCTACTAGGCAGCAAGCGAGAGCAACAGAAGAATTACAGTATAACCTTTCCCTCTCGCTTCTACGTGCTCATTGGTCGACCAATTAGCACGTTGGAGCGAGAGAGAAAGATTATATTTTGATTCATCTTTCTCTCTTGCACGCTTTTTGGCACTGTCTTAACGGTGAGGCTGAATCAGTAGGAATATGCTGGAAACTTTAAACTTTTATTTTATTTTTACTTGAAATCACAACTGCATATTTGCTATTAAAACATATGAGAGAATGACAGGTTGTCATGAAATAAAGGATCGCTTTAATCTTATAAGATTATGATTTTATCGAAAAAACAATTCCTAGTTTTCTTTATCTTTAAAACTTTAAAGTACACAACGATCCCCGCTTTATTCCTCGTTCCGTCAATGCCGCCCAAGCATTAAAACATACAGAATTTGCATTTTACAGCACCTTTAGACAACGCTCTGATAAGAAGCGGTGTTTTGCTGCGGCCAAGGCCGTTGGTATATATATTTATATATATATATTATATATATATATATTATATATATATGTTATATATATATATATATATATATATATATATATATATATATATATATATATATATATATATATATATATATACATATATATATATATATATATATATATATATATATATATATATATATATATATATATACATATGGCCCCAAGAACTGAACCGTAGTACTTAATCTTGAGCAACGCCAAAATCAAACGAGTATCTATATCAATATGCATGCTCGTAATCTTCAATTTTGCGGAATCTGCAAAATTTTTAAATTAAGTCAATTTTCCCGCTTCTCACATTTCAAATATTACGAATCGCAAAAAAGTGACATTAACCTTTGGGCAACTAACATATTTTAAGTCGACCAATAAGAATCCGTCAATTTTCCCGCCCCTAGATTTTAAATATTGCGAATCGCAAAAACTTAAGAATAGAGAGCTCCTACAATTGACACATGACAAATCGACCAATCAGGAACAAGTTTCGCACTGCAAATCGCTTCGCAAGCATATGAACTACGCTGTAGCCGACTTTAATAGCTGAAGCATTTAGTCATATTATAAATCTTAACATATCAGACAGGTGTTTTTCCTACTAAACTAAAATGGGCACATATTAAAGCCATTTATAAAAAAAAGGTGATGCTGATAATCCTAAAGGAACTACGTCTAATATCTCTCTTATCAAAGATAAATAAAGTATTTGAAAAACTGTTACATGAAAGATTGATTAGGTTCCTGGATGAGAGTGGTGTGATTGTCGATTGTCAATATGGTTTCAGAAGGGGGCGTCAACAATAATGGCTAGTTTATTCAGCTCTTATAAGAATCTTGACTGTATGAATGAAAATGAGCATACCGTTACAGTTTGTGTGGATTTGTCTAAGGCCTTTGACGGTGTTAACCATAGTATTCTTATCGAGAAGCGGGAGCGTTATGGTATTAGGGGAATTCCCAAACAGCTTTTAGTGTCATACTTAAAAGATAGAAAACAGCAACTAGTTGAAAGAAATGAAGGTTGTTTAATAAAATCAGATATAGAGGTTGTAAAAAGGTTCTCACGGTTCCATCTTGGGGCCACTCTTGTACATTCTATATACTAATGAACTGCCAGAGACCATAAAGGAACACTGGGTTATGTTGCTGATGATACTTCTGTTATCATTAGTGAAAAAATGATTTTGATATTGAAAGACATATTGAGGGCTCGTTTGAGGATTTGAAAGAGTGGTTTTTAAAAAATAACTTATTAATGAATGTAAAAAAAACACAAATAATGAAGTATTCAGAAGAGAAACGGAGCCAGTTTTTAAAATTGTAGGTAATACCGATTTCTTAACTACAAAGATCTCCTTTCTGACATGGTCATTGACCAAAGACTGACTGGAAAAGTCACGTTGAGGGTCTATCGAGTGAGCTTTCAAGGTACTGCTATGCGGTTAGGATAATAACGAATGAAGTTGGATGGAGGCAGCACTTCGGGTTTACCAGAATATCATGTCAAGGATAAGGTATGGAATTATTTTTGGGGTAACTCAGGGGGATGGGGGGAGAGTTCAGATACCAAAAGAGATGCTTAAGATTAATATTTGGGAAGGGAATCGGGATAGTTGAGACCTATATTTGCTAATCAAAAACTTTAACTGTTGTAAATTTATATTTTTTGAATGATTAAATTTGTTTCTAATAATGGGCCCCTTATTTTCTGAAGTAATAAAAAATATAATTATAACACAAGAAAAGAAACGAGCTAATGTTAGATAAGACAAGATATACATTTATACAAAGAAACGTTCATAACAGTTTGATTAAATTGGGAAAGGGCCCCACACGATCTCAGGTGCTTCCCAAAAAAAATATATTTCTAAAAAGATAAAAATGTTCTTGTGTAGCACCGTTTTACTCGACAGAATATTTCAACTGTGTTGTAGTGTGTAATGTTAAAATGCTAATGTAAATAGGATTTTATTGATTGTTGTTTGATTTTAATTGTAAGTTGTTTTACATGTGTAGATATATATTTTATTATATGTTTAAGATTTGTAAAATTGTTCATTTTACTGTTCAAAAACATTTTTTAACCTTTAAAATTGTGTGACACGTTCCACACCTCATTTTGAGGTATATATTTGTATATTTCTCTATACTTTGGAACAAATAAACGTATATTTATTTATTTATTTATGTATTTTTCAAGGAAAATAAATATAACTTTTTTAAAGCATTTGCAGACGTTTTTTTTTAAAAAAAGGGTATATATCATAAAAATTGAGTGAGTTATGATTAAAATAAGGTTAGACCAAAATTTTTCGAGTGCAAAATTCTTCAAAAACAACCCCCTAACTACCACCCTAATTAAAATGAGTCGTAGCCCTTTTTCAATTCTCTTTAGCTATGTATCATAAATACATTCTAAAATTTTAACCGATTGAGTAATCCATTTCAAAATTAATTGATTAATTTTGAAAAAAATGGAGCTGCAAGTGGAAGTCAAATTTCAGAATTTGAATAAAAAATGACCTTTTCTTCAAAATAACTCAAAAACTAAGGGAGATACGTAAAATTTACTAGAGTATCAAATTATAGCTTTTTAAAATTACAAACATTTTGCTTTTTTAAAATTTACTGTATGAGAAAAATTAAGTGAGATATAAACGTTTAAAACGCGTATGTATAGACGAGCACTACCTTGTTTCAGCCCTTTAAAGTCACCAATTTAAAATAAGTAAGGGTTTTAAACAGTTTTGATATACAGGACCTTAAAGCTCTTAAAAACCAACAAAATGGTTTTTTAAAGAACTTTTTATCACAAGAACTGAAGGAGTTATGCTTAAAAAACATTTTTTTATAGAATTTTAAAGGCAATTTGATGCATTTTTGCATGATTTTTAAATCCGCGGTTTTGTACTATTTTTGGCATTGTAATATTGTAAGGGATGAATTTTAAGGATTAAAAAATTACAAAATTACATTTGTAATACTTTCAAGCTGTCAGATTTTTTAATTACAACTCTGTGACAATATGTAAATTTTTCTAGGGTAAACAATTTTTCATCATAATAAGGGTTGATTTTCAAGGGTTGAAATATATTAAATAATGTTTTAAATAATTAAATAGGTACTTATTTTTCAATTTATATGAGACTAATTTTATGTGACTTAAGCTTTCATATGAAAGGTTTGAAAGTTTTTGCAATAAGGGGTAGTTTTCACCCCTAAAAAATAAAAAGCGACCTTCAGCATGATGGATATTTTGAAAGGAGGGTAAGTTAAGCTCAGTCCCAAATTTTCATGCAAAACACTGTGATAATATATTAATTTTTAGGGGTAAATATATTTTTTAAATCATATTAGGGTTTGTTTTAAAGGGCTAAAATATTTTAAATTATGTTTAAAAAAAAAACAAAATACTACTTTTTTACCTTACTTCAGTCAAATATTATTCAACTTAACCTTTAATGTATAGTTTTATAGGTTTTAGCAATAAAGGGTGGTTTTTACCCCTAAAAAATAAAGAGCGCTCATCGGCATAATATAGATTTTAAAGAGGAGGGTAAGTTAAGCTTAATCCCAAATTTTCATGCAAATCTATGCATTTTGAAAAAATTGCGAGTTTTGGATGCTACAAGATCGTCATCAGGATGATAAAATTTGTATATTTCGGTTTAATGAAATTTTGCCCAAAAATATTAAAAAAAATACTTACCATGGGGCTAGAATCCTTCAAGCAGTTTAGATAGGCTTTTATAACAGGACATTCTCGATTCATCGGGTCTTGTAATCTAGCCAAGGCTGTAAGTGCCTGTAATCTAATTAAAGGTTTGTTGTCCTACAAATTGAATACAAAAAATAATAAGGAACCCTTCAAGGTGCCACAAAAAATGTTTAATTTACAGTAATCTTATGGTACCACATTAACTATTCCTTATAAGTTTTGAATAAATTTATTTATTTATTGTACCGGGTGTTCCACTAAGAGAGGTAGTCGGCTATATCTCAGAAACTACTAATAGTATAACTTTCCGGATAATTTTTTTTATATAAAAGCGACCAAGAGAAATTCTTGAAATTATTTTGCTAGGATGCAGCTAGGGTGTCAGTAACGTCAAACATAAAATATACATTCTCAAAAAATATGAAAATAAGTGTAATATCACCACTACTTTTTTTAATGTTTTCTAAACTAAGAAGCTTAGGTTAATTTTGTCAGTTCTAAATAAAGTTAGGTTAAGTTTGTTTAATTTATAAAGTGCTATAACGGTTTTTTTTAACCGAATTTAGTGAACTTGGTCTCAGTTAGAAGAGCATTTTTAAGACATTATGTTTCATCTATAACTATTGTTACACTCATCTCACAAACGCCGCTAGAGGGCGTCAAGTAAAACTAACTTATTTTACGAAATTTTTGAAAAATTTAAATGCAATGATATATACCTTTTACATATTTATATAGAGAAAAATCCCAAAAAAGGCAAACCGCAGTTTAATTTCTTTTCAAACCGAATATATTAGAAATATAATACGACATAGAGAACGCATTTAACGACACAATGTTTTCTGCTGGCCGATTTCTTTAGGTAAAAATTAAATTTAGAAATTTTTACAAAATCTAATGACATACTACATAATTTTTAATTATTTTAACCCATTTAACGATATTAGACAACATTAGATAATTACCAACCTATAACTATAATAATCCATAGAGCGTTCCCTTTCAAGTTAGCTTTGAAAACAAAAGGATGCTGAAATGTCAAAAATTCAACAAGTTTTATTTTAAAATATTATTTTTATATTTTGAAATAAAAAATTGTTGGATTTTTGATATTTCAGCATTCTTTTTTTTTCAAAGCTAACTTGATAAGGATGGATTATATCGTTAAATGGGTTCAAATAAGTAAAAATCATGCAGTATGTCATTAAATTTTGTAAAAATTTATAAATTTAATTTTTACCTTAAGAAATCGGCCTAGTAGAAAACAATGTGTCGTTAAATGCATTACGTCTCTATGTCGTATTTATATTTTTGCTAATATATTCGGTTTAAAAAGAGATATTAAATTGCGGTTTTCGCCGTTTTGTTGGATTTTTTTTTCTCTTTATAAATATATAAATAGGTATATATCATTGTATTTAATTTTGTCAAAAAATTTCGTAAAATAAGTTCGTTTTTACCTTGACGCCCTCTAGCGGCGTTTGTGAGATAAGTGTGGCAATAGTTTATACACCTGAAAATAATGTTTAAAATACTCTTCTAAACGAGACCAAGTTCACTAAATTCGGTTAAAGCAAACCGGAGTTATTAGCACTTTTCTAAATTAAATTTTAACCTTCCCCCACCACTTTATTTTAGAACTGACAAAAATTACACCTAAAGCTTTTTTGTTTAGAAAACATATAAGATTAAAATAGTACCACTTATTGACACACTTTATTTAATATTTTTTTGAGAAATGTATATTTTTATGTTTTGACGTTACCCTGACGCCCCCTAGCGGCCATCCCAGACTTAAAAATAATTTCCAGGAATTTCTCTTGGTCGCTTTTATATAAAAAAAATTATCCCGAAAGTTATACTATTAGTAGTTTCTGAGATATAGCCGACTACCTCTCTTAGTGGAACACCCGGTACTTAACAGATTTATTATATGAATAGATCCCACTACAAACTACACAAAAGTCAAAAAACAGGAATTTATAGTTTCTCTCTAATTCCAGCTTTAAAACTATTGTAACTATCACTAAATATATCTGGGTATTTCTCTGTAAGCTGGGCAACTCACTGTCCCAGGCCAATATAATATGAAAAATATGGTTTATTTTATAACTTGTACTTAACTTAAAAATAAAGTTTATTACATCAAAAACGTTTTTATAATGCTCAAAGAACAGTCCCCTGTATGTTTCCAAAAAAAGTCCCCTGGTAAAAAAGGTGTTTATTTCACAATTTTTTTTTTAATTCATAGTTATAATATTTGAAATCTGACAATGTCAGAGAAATCTATTTTTTAATTAAATAAGGCATCTAAAAATACTAATATTTATTTTGTCTCCAATTTTTACGCACAGTCCTATGGCTCTTATTTAAAACAACCTTAATACAATTAATCTTCATTTGTACGTTGTCCTTCGTATGCTTTAAGTTTGCCCGAGGATAATAATAATTAAATAAAACTATTATTCTATGAAAAAAACTAACAGGAGCATTGTTTGTCGGGACGAAAATATTCTTAAAGTTGCCCAGTTTACAGAGAAATGCCCATCTACACTATTTGTTAGTATATATTTTAAATATATTGTATAAAGTTAATGCTAACTGTCGATTGTTATGGGCTACATCAGGCATGTAAAAAATTGCTGCTTTTCTGGTATTGTAAACACAGAAATAAAGTAAGATAGAGCATGCAAGATATCTGTCTACGTTTCTATAAAGATTCTAAATTATACCTGTCACAAAAAAAAGATAAAGGTATAGAAAAATTATAAATGCTCACTTCTCTAAAGTAAATGTACCGTTTCATGTGTATTCTTTCGAAAGAGTAATTGTGACATTCATAATAGGGACACCAAATTATACTTACATATTCTAATATGTTAGTTATGTCATTGTTTTAAACACTGAAAAACCTGAAATCTTTCGTATTTTGTACAATAAAACTATACATCTTGCATGCTCTCTTTGCTACGTCCGCAATATGTAAATTAATCTGTAATTTTGAAACAAAAATTATAGCCAAACCTTTGCTTGTGAGACTATAGTGAGTTGGAAGTTTTGAATATGTAAGAATAATACATTTGTTTATATTAAAGTTTATTATCTAGTGACCTATCAAAAATATTATCTATATCAGCTTGTAACTTGTTGAAATCCTCATCATTTTTTGTCTTATTAGAGATTTTTAAGTCGTCAAGAGAAAGCAAACAAGATGCATTTTTTATTACTTCAGTAATATTATTTATGTATAAAAAGAACAAAGTGGTATGCCTGAAGTCAGCCTAAATGCTTAGGACTTGTAACCGTTTATGCACACAATATGTCATCAATTATAAATACATCAGACACTTTACTCTTATGGTATCTATATTTCTTTAAAAAATACATACCTGTATATTTTCAAGCATCGCATTTTGAATCATATCACAAATCTGTTCATCCATTTGAGTTGCTCCTATATTTTGCAGTATTAGTGATACAAAATTGCAAGCGTTGTAACGACATTCTGTTATAGGAAGAGTGTGATACTAAAAAATATAAATAATATTGTAAGCTTTGTTACATTCCTTCATTATAATTTAAATATATCAAATAGTCTCTGAAACATGATACTTGCTTTAATAACTCCTTGAATAACTGCAGTTAAAATCGGATGTGCATCTCCAGATTCTAATGAATCTTTTGTACTTGCTACTCTTACAATATGTCCTATAAACTTTGCTAAAAATTCCCACAACATTTTAAGGCAGGGATTGTTAAAATTCTTTTGTAAAAGTCCTTCTATTATTCTCATAAACATTGGTAGAAAATCACTGAACAGGACCTGAAGCAAAAGATATATTGCTCGAACTCCTTTGATTTTAGGCAGGGAAAGTGCTTATAAAGTAAAAATTATTAGATTAAAATGTAAAAAAGTAGTTTTCTTCCAAAGTATGTAACACTGCTTACCGAATTATACACATTTTCGAGCAGTTTGATATTTTTCTGATGATGAACATAACCCGTTTGGACATTGTCCATAATACTTTTTATTTTTGCTTCCATATTATAAAATTATCTCACAAAAGCCAGTAAAATCACAGAAAAGAAATTGTCATAAAATTCAAAAATATTGTGGTATGCTGGTATTTCGGCCATAGAAAAAAAACAAGGTGTTTATATTTTTTAAAAAAGCTGTTATTAAACTTTCTGTTAAGCGTTACTTTTCAAAAAACAGTGTCGCCAATAGAAAATTTAATAAAACAATAGGCAAAACTGAAAAATGTGTTGCTATGTAGCAAACGCCTAGAAATAGTGGTAACCCTTCTCTATATGTCCGCGTGCCTGATTGGTCGGCATAAAAACATATATTCAATTTACAAAAAAAATACACTGCTCTAAGTTCCAAAAAGTCAAAGTTCTGGGTTTTTACAATAAAAGGCATATTTTTAAAAATGGATTTGGTTAAATTTAAAGTGTGGTTCATGAATTATTGGGGAGCTCCAGGTTTCAAAATTTTGGTTTGACAAGTGAAGTTTAATACATTTTAAATATTTTGCGAATTTTACAATTTTTTATTATTTTTTTTTCCCAAAGAAAAGCACTGCATCAGTATCTATATAAACAAGAATAAACTAAAAAAGTTTATATTTTTATAGGTTCTTGTTTAACCCTCTTTACCGAAAATTTTTTATACAATCAGGTATTATATATCTTTGATAAATTTTCAGAATACCAACTTATAAATTTTTTAAAAAATTTCAAATGGAAAGAAACATTTTATTTCTCTTTAAAGACTACAAGTGTTTTAACACAGTCAGGACTATGGTGAAAAAGGGGATATTTAGACGTCTAATCTTGCCCCTGTTGGGGTAAAGCACAATATCATAACCACTTCAGACTTAAACTGGGTGAAAACACTTTTAAAAATTAAAATCTTTAAAAAACTACAAAACTCGGATGGTAAAATTAATAACCTATACAACTCTCAATTAAAAAGTCTTTGGCTCAAATAAATAAAATTTTTACAAATTACGATCAAACTTTACTATTTTAATAATTTCGTACTCGCTTTCCCCGTCAAATCATTTTCGGTGATTTTACTCAGATAAATAATGATTTTTCAAAAATAGTTTTTAGGACTTTTTCAAAAAAAAAAATATTTAAAAAAAAGGGCCCAGATACGATCTAACTATAACCATATCATAATAATTGTGCATCCAAAAAAAAAATTTTTTGTCTTTTAGCTTTTTTGTACTTTTGAATTAAACAAAAAAAAATCACAAATTAGGTTTTAAAATAATTTCCCAGTATTTAAACCTGATAAAATGAAATATTTAGGCCCGATCACACCGCGAAATTTGGAAACTTGCTCTTTTAAAAAATTTTTTAAAAGGGCAAAATTCGGTAAAATCTACAAATCCTTTGTCTTGGGTTTTAATTTAAAACTAACTGTAAGTTACAGTTTCAGACTTCGTATTATATATGTTTCAAAGATCTAACTACTTAACAAAAAGTTAAAAATGCTTTTAAAAAATTTTTGCAACTCAGTTTTTGCTGTAATCTCCTTCCTTTTGTATAAAGGGGGCCTTACCATAGTCAAAGGATATTCAATAAACCCCTCCCCCACCCCTTTGAATGTAAAGAAAACCGCCTTTGGGCCTTGACAAACCCAGGGTGGCTAGTGGGGGCTTCTTTTTTAAAGAATATATAAAAAAATTGAATTTTTGTTTGTATATATTTATTTTTATAACCTTTAAATGACATAGTTGCTTTAAAAAAGAAAATAAAAACGCTAGGTTTAAATAAAAAAAAAAATCATTTATTAATTTTTGGCACTCTTTTGATGCTTTGTTTTTTAAAAATTAATAGCAATAGATAAATTTTGCCTCACAAAAAAATTATTTTTTTGTTACATCCCTTAAAGAAATAACATAAAATTGGTTTAAACATATGCATGTATAAAATACCTCTCTATGTCCCCGGACATCAAAAAAATGGAACATAATCACGTGTAGTAACGCAACAATTATGAGAGAACAATAAGAAAAACTACGTTTAGCTATCTCAACCAAATAGATTTTTAAATAGTGTATAATGCAAACGTGCAAAAACATTCAGCTAATATAAAAATCTGGACCAAAGGCCACTTTCTGAGCCATGAGGGCGCTGGGTAGCCGATAGGCGAGGGATCGTTGCAGGCAGGAGGGGAAATTTTTTGCAGCCATTGAGTGAGCAGACTTTATTAGAATATCCTTAGACTTTGGCCTTACCTTAATGGTACCACTTTTTATGTGATTAGTAAAAAAACTGAAACTAAAAACAAAAAAAACAGAACTGTTAGTACGACAGCTCATTTTCGATATTCTAGTATGGACACAATTCAAAATGTTAATACTAAATATAAAAAAAAAAAAAGAAATAAGATTCCCCCCTCCCGTTCCAATTTAAACAGTAACGACTACAAAGTCATTTTTTACTGCCGGGTTTCTGAAATGCATAAAACCAAAGACAATTGTAGTTTTACTATAAAGAAAAAAAAATGCCAATTTTCTGGTAATAGGTTTGAACACTGTTGCCAAAAACTATAATAATGATTAAATTCATTAGGAATTATTTCTGTGGAAAATGGGGCGAAATTTTTTATTATGCAATTTAAATTTTTTTTTCTATATAAATTTAAAAAAAATTTAGTTAAAAATTTTTTCTTTGGATATATTATGTCCCTTTTGTTCTAAAAAATTTAAAAGGCTTTTTAATTTGACAAAATTTTTATAAAGAATAAACCACTTTTTTAAAGGCCAGTTCAGTGAATGTAAGTTAGAAGAAACTATATTTTGACAAATATTTCTAGACATTTTAATAAACTTACCTATTTTTGAATAGGAAAAATACTTTATTATTTGTTATTTTATGGAGCAAGACCACATAAATAATTTTATTTTTACTGGTTGGACATTGCCGTCGCATTGTGTGTCCAGTCCAGCCGAAAAAATTTCCTCTTCTTCTTATCAGTAAAAGACGGGGGGGAAATTAACAAGTCCCAAAATTTTTATTTTAAACTTTAAGAACAATAAAACGAAAGTAGCCCTTTCTCAATTGGGTTGGGAAAGTGTTTTTTCTTCGGAAATTTGCCAATTTTTAAGTATAATATGTCTGCTTTATTTGAATTGTAATCCTTTCTTTTCTTTTTGGGTAAAAAAAATTTTTTCTAACATTATAAACTCAAATAAAATGAGAGATCTATTGTTTTAAAGAACCCAAATTTATTTTTAAATTAAAGGAACGTCCAGTTTCATAACTTTTTTGGCATCATTTCAAAAATTGATAACAAAAAATAAATAAACAAATAACAAAATAGCTAGCCAATCAGCTTCCGTTAAACAAAGATAAAAGCTAAAAATCAATCGGCTTCAAGCTTGGTTTGATTTGAAAACAAAATAGATAAAATTGTTTGACGTACGTTTTCGTCCCAAATTTGGTACATTTTCCAAGCAAAGTACCGTGTCCAAATCTATTCAAAAAATTTAGCATTGTTCTGCGCGTCTATCGTGAAAACATAATTGTCTTTGATTCATATAACTAAGAAATTATTACCGTTTTCTTTAAAAAATTATAATAATCAACCCTATAAAAAAGCGGGTTTAAAAAACTAAACTCTTATTTTACATTCTTTTTCTCCACACAAATATAAAAAAGCAATTACAAAAATTTATAAATTAATACGAATCCCATCTAGCTTAAGTACAATTAATCCCTTAATTTTTAAAAAAATGGACTTAGTAATAGTTAGGATCAACGACTTCAAGAATACAGACGCGGCTTTCCCTAGTTCTGGGTTACTCCATCGACCAGCGCGCCAGGGGTGGTTTGGATAAAGAGCAAAAGAGGGATAAAAAGGGCACTGTAAAATTGACGTCAACCCAAACCTTTTTAATAACGGTGTGACGTCAAAATAAGGATGTAAAGGGCCAACCTACTGCCAAATTTATGCCAACCCTTTCGAGAAAATTGGGCTTTTTTAAAAAATTTAAAATAAATTCGTCTTAAAAGGGCAAATAAAAAAAATTAAAAATATTTCAATTTTTGCCGCCAGTTATGTCGTCGTGCGCTAATGGCAGTGTTGCCAGATTACAAAAAAACATTTGTACTGACTGGTTTACATTTTATGTAAACAAAAGGTCTTATTCTTGGACGTCTTCAAATTTAAATCTACGACTACCAAAATAAAATTTATACCCCCACCTAGTTACATAATAACTTAAATTTACATCTTTGGTAAAAAAATTAACAGGGACTATGCAGATAAAAAAAAAAAACCTACTTGCTTGTAACACCAAAATTATTTACACAAACAGTGTTAAGATCTATAATAACTGTACTGGGATGTTAACAAAATACAGGGTAAAACTGGGAGGTTTTTAGCTAGAAAAACTCTAAAATAAATAAAAAGTTTTTTTTTTATACCAAATGTAAACGGGAAAAAAATTAAAAAACCGGCACCCACAGTACCTGTACGCATTTTGCTTAAAAAAATGCGAAGGTTTTTTTATAACCTTCGTGGGTTGTCATAAAGATAAAAATATCGCGTTTCGTTCGGAAGTTATGGTGCCAACAGACAGACAGACTGATATATTTTTTCGTTATCTGTGTTTCCCAAAACCAAGCTGCTGCCAAAAGCTCGAAATGGGATTTTTTAGGAAATAAATACGTAAATTTTATCATTGTTTTTTTAAAATTTGGGTTGACCTGTTTAAATAAATGTTTTACCCCTAAAAATTAGACATATACAGTTTCGCCTGAAATTGCTTCTGTACTTAGGTATAAAATATAGTACTAATGGACAAAAAACTGTACTGACTTAATGGCAAAATACCTCGTTTTTACTGCTGAATCCACAGGTTATATAATTCTACACCCTAAACCCCTTATTAAAAAGGCTTCTAAACCCACTAAATAACTGACCCCAACATCTAAACACCTTCATTAGGCCGCTAAGTCTGTGAATCTTACGTTCGACAGTATAAAGCCTTGTTTAGTCTTGTATTTAAACATTTTTTTTTACTCTAATAATAAAAACAAACTGAGTGGCTTAGTCTCTATACCCCGGGACCGGGACCGAAGGAATCCCACTTGTGTTTTTTTTTTCGAGGACTTGTTAACAATCGGGGGGTTTAAAATTTTATTAAATAATGTTCCGCTTAACCATTTTTGTCTTTTAAAGCACCCCAACCTGATGAAATTCGTGGTTTTTTTCTTGTATAAATCGACTATCGAAAATTTCAACCGATACAAAATTCTTTGAAACCCCAAACCAAACCGTTATAACAAAAAAATATACTTTTCTGACCATTATCTTTTTAAAAGAAGAATGCTAAACATCGTAAAGTAAAATAAATCATCAAAAAAAATAAAAAAAAGCTTATAAAAAAAAACCTAAAAAACTCCGAAAAATTTTTAAATCACCTTTCTTCTTATGAATCTTAAGAACCCTAAAACCATTGGCACATAATTGGATTCCCCGGCAAAGATCCTCAGATCTATCGAAAAACTGTTTCTTTCTCCCCCAGGAAGAACTGAAGGATCTATCAAAAAACTTAAGGTCCCAACAAAAAGGTTCTTTTGTTTTCCCTTTTTTTCTCACCCCAAGAAGGACTAATCAATTTTTCCCAGGGAAACCCAAAACCAATATTTTTTCCATTTAAAAAGCTCATTTTTACTTTGCTCGATACTTGTAACAATCGGGGAAATTCTGGAAAGCCCAAAATTTACCGGGTCTTACTTGGGGTTATGACGTCCGTGGGGAAATTCGTGGGGGGACCACAAGGGGAAAACCTATACAGACACCCCTTCCCCTAGTGATACGGTTCTCATCATGTGACTATTTGGCCTCCCATCTTCCAGGGGTATCAAACCCGTCCTTTTTCCGGGATAGATGGGGGGGCATCTTTAAAGATTTTTTTAAAGCCCTCTCCGTGAACAATCCCGACATTTACCTCCGATTTTACATTCTTTATATCCACATACTGTTTATTAAACTCTACTGGGTTAGCTGCCACTCTGTCCATCAATATGTGACTGTTAAAACTCTACAAGAGCTGCCATCTTGGCATCCATGTTAGCAGTCAGGTTTCAAGGCGATATTCCCGGTCCTGTTTGCTACGAAAAGAGATCGTACAGTGTTTAAGCCGTTTGATTCCTCAGGAATTCCGGGTTGTTAAGGTCCGTCGACTAACGTAGCCTTCGACGTTGATAATAGGTCTCTTGTTGCAACATTTCTTGATGTCCAAAAGAGTCTGGCGTAGTCTCCTTCTGCTTATTATTGAAATATCTTGCTTCATATTCTCGTCTCTTTGAGCAAGCATCTATAAGAATAGTGTTTTTCAATAATTCTTCGTTAAAATTGCTGCCTTCTTTTGTGAGTTTCTCGCATTCGTTGGTAAAAATTAAGATGACGTTATAAAAATGGGATTATGTATGATTTTTGCACTAGTTCGTCTGTATTAACTTCATTTCTACTCTCCAGGTCCAAAGAACTCTTTATAGCGAAAGCAATAAAAACTCTGTTGTTTTCCTTACTAAGACTACTGGCGACTTCACCGGCACTAGGTGGCTCAACGTAGATTTTTCAGTTATCTTAACAATCTTCTCTTCAACAATCGTTTGCTTACGGCTTTCTTATTATTGCAAAATTTACATTAACTTTTCTTCCGAGATACCATTTAGACCACCGGAAATTGCTGCTGTATCTCGTTCAAGACGTCTTAGGTCGGTTGCATCTTCCGTACTGTCCCAAAATTTACAGTAGGTATAAAGGTCGTTGGGGATGTATAGTTTGAGACAGCGCCGTAGAGAGCGCCACCACGAGGGCTGACAGACCCCATAGCCTGAAAATGTTTTGTTGTATGTATTTTTTTAATTTAAGAATTTGGAAAATCAGTTAAAGCTTTACAAGATTATGGTGACGGTTTCAACATAGGTGTTTTAAATTTGGTCGTTCGATAAGAAAAGCAGGGTTTTATGGGTTGAAATAAATTTTATTCTTCAATATAACCATAGATATATAAGCAAGGAGATAAAACTGTTTACAATTAAAAGCAATCAAACATTGAAATAGTGTCTACTCTCTAGACCATGATGGTCAAACGTCTTGATACGCCATACCCTTGCCGATTGTCCTTTATTGTGATTTTTTTAGGATATTGCTTTATTAATATTTTCTTTTTTAAATTCTTAAAGAGATCGCAAATCATATGTCGTTATGCGGTAACTTAGTAACAGCGACAGAAATATGTTTTTTAGTTAATTTTCATTTGCTTTATTAATATTATTCTCAATAATAATCATAACGGAATATTAACGGTCAAGATGGGCAACACTACTTTTTTGTAGTTTATTCATAATTTTTGTACGCTGGTCACGAAGGTCGTCGGTCAGCTAGTAGTAAATTTTTTATTTGTGTTGTGAGGCGGTATTGCATTTCGTTTAAACTGGCTCAGAGAGAGATTTGTGTTTTTTAAAAGTGCGGTTATACGAGGGATTTTCTTAATATTTTATATATTATTTTTAATAAACAGACTAAAAAATGGTTGTGAAAGTGGTGGCAGGTTGGTGGAAAACTGGATTCTCGTAATAAAAATCTGCGTTTCACAGGTAAGTTTAAAACATTCTTTTATAAAACTTCACTTCATTGACGTGCAATACCATGGCAGACAAATAACATTTTGTTGTTAATACCTTTATGTTATATTTTGTGCAGATTAACAACGATTGTTTACTTATTTTACCATAAAATTTGATTGCTCTGTAGAAAAATTGTTTAATTATTTTATAATCGATTGAAAGTAACCATCAAGGTATAGTTTGGTTTATACACTTTTTTTATTAAATTAATATAGCACAGAGGTTCCCAAACTTATTTTGTCTAACGCCCACTTTGAAAATCAGTTTATTTTGCCTTTTCCCCCATTTTTCACCTTAAAAATCCCAATAACATATTAGCTAGCCTGGCGTTTAATTAAACCTATATTCCTAAACGACACTTTTCTTTCTTACAGAGAGAGCAAAAATAATGAAACTTTACAATATTAAGTATCTTTTATTTCAAAATTAACAATAATCAACATTGATCAATAATAATTTAACTTTACAATATTAAGATTATCGGAGTAGCGGGCAGTGTGCGTGCATGCAAAACGTCATATGTCTAGAGGTAGGAAGTACGAATCTTACTAAATTGATTCATTTGAGTTCTGCATTCACTTGAAAAGATTCGTTCCCAACCGATTCACTTTATTATGATGCCGTTCGGACTAGGTCGGTTTTGAATTCCATCAAAAATGTGGTAGTTATCTTAAAAAAGAAATGATTTACATTTTATTTCATTTTGGTATAATTATTGTTTTAAAAAATATAAATTGGAATAAAACTTTTAAAAGAAAACTGTAATTGATAAAACCTACACTCCAAATTAAGTCTCGCATAAATTGTTTGCCCCTAATACTTCTTCTTCTTAAAGTGCCATATCAGGTCCCCCTGACGTCAGCAATTATTTGATTATCGGAATAGTTCCTCTGCGCTGCGTATGCCGGTCCATTCACGGATGTTCCTCAGCCAGGAAGCCTGCTTTCTTTCTACCCCTCTGATCCTTCCACTTTTCCATCATAATCAGCTAGCAGCTGCAGTGATTCTCAGCGCTCTCTGCGAAGGATATGTCCAAGATACGAGTTATATACCTAATACACCTCTAATTTGTGCAAAATCGAAATATATGTGAACCAAAAACTCGCCACTTGCCAGGTCGTAGCACAAAAACATGACCAATTTGCCGTCATAAAAAGCCTAGTTACCGAATCTTCGAGTTCGAGTCCGATTATGACTTAGTGACTTTATGAACGAAGCAAATCATCAAACTAGGTTTTCTGTTTTCATCACAGAGCGATCAGGCAAGTGGCTCAAAAATTCATTGAAAACAGAGGAGATTAATTTATTCGAATCAGTTCACTAACTCATTCTTTTGAACGAATCGTTCGCGAACGCCACATCTCTAGTCACATCAGTCGCCGGCCGGTCGCGAGCCGCGGCTGTATATTTGAGCACCTGCACTCCGCAAACGGACCGACGAAGACGTTGACGTACTAAAATACAGGATTGCACAAATAATCGTACAATATTTGTTCGCGCAAAATGTGAATTATAATTGAACCTTTTAATTTTAATTTTATTTGTTCCTGGTCGCAACAATATACCTATTTTAATACGTGTCTTGGAGGTGGGGACTCACCTGCGACACTTGAGGAACACGAATATTTTCAGTGTTTATGCTTTTTGCTAAATATCTTAAGATATAAATAGCGTTGTGAACGCATTTAAAATATTAAATATTTAATATATTTTAGTCTATATTTATACAGTATAATAGGATAAAAATATGAACTAACTAAATGGATGTTGTGTGGTAGAAGGATTTTAATTTCAAAGTAAATTTTAAAATATGAAGTGGCTAAAGGTACAAATCACCGTCGCCCCCTTAAATCATATCAACTAACCCCCAATTTTCTGGGTCCCTAACCGCCCCCTCTAGGCCTCCAGCGCCCACAAAGGGGCGTTATCAACCCCACTTTGAAAGACTGATATAGCATATGAACGATTTCAATTATAAAATTTGTTTTAAGGTTTCTGTTGGCCCGGAGAGAAAAAAATTGTTTTCCATACTTGGGTTTGAAAAGAATATGCAGTTACCACAAATTCAAAATCTTTCAGATTTTTTTTGACCCTTGTGAAAATATCACAAATAGAAATAAATAGTTAGTTAAATATTCTTGGATTAGTTAAGAATGCTTTAATTTGTTACTAATAATAAATTATATCCAAAAAAACAGTGATATTTTTCCCTTTTTCCTTTTTCCCTTAATAAAAAAACATTAAAAACATAAAAGTTAAAAATACCTTTTAATTTAGAAAAAAAGAAATTTTTTTTACAAAAAGGGTCCTAAAAATAATTTTTATTTAAACCCAAATCCAAATTTTAATTTTTCTAAAACTCCCAATTATATTTTGATATTCGTACTAAACTAAACATTTTTTGGTCAATAATTTCTTCTCCCCTTTTACAAAATGGTATTGGCTTTTTTGATCTCATTAGTGGATTTTAAAAATTGGCTTCAGATGATCTTTACCCTTTTGACTAAATTAAATCTATAAAAATCTTGGATAGCGATGAAGATAAAAACACGGGCAATCGCGATAAAGTTAAAAAACGGGTTTAAGCTTTTTTATTTAGGGTTAACGGTTAACAATTCAGTTTAAAGTGTCGCTTTATATGATAAATAAAGTTTAATTATTGTATTAAACCCAATGGGTCTTATTTGCTTCGTTCCCTAAAAGAACAAAAAGTTGTTGGCACTTTTTTGAACTGATCTCTAAAAAAATTTTTTTGGAAATATACTAAAAATATACTTTGTTTTCCTTATGAAAAATATTTTTGGGAAACGAACCACCCTGGTACCGGGTTTTCCCTAAAACATTTGGGACTTCCCGGGGGTTTTTTTATCGGACGTCCCTCTTACATTATGAATTTGATACAAAAACCCAAATTTATGAATAAACAAATCTTTTTTGCTTAATATCTATGATATAACCTCTGTGAAGTGGTAATCCGAAAGACTGTCGAAGTACGCTTTTACAGCTGCCACATCATCTCCATTGGATTAATTTTTGAAAGGTAAGAACAGCCAGAATAGTCCAGTAAATGAAGGGTCAGTGTAAAAAAATCTGTACAGTTTCCCTTGGCGCAATTCTTAGGTTTTCGGGATGCTTTGAGCGAAAAAAGTTTATCAACGTTCAGGTGGGAAAGGGGAAAATGGCCCTTCCCAGGCGAAAATGGGTTCCATATTTTTCCAAAATATGAGAATTTGAAATTTTTTTAAACAAAAATGAAGATCGTCTTGTAATCTACAAAAATGGCCTTGTAATTTTTTCCGAAAAATCGGTATTTTCGAGATAAAGGACCCAAAGTTTCCCTTTATTTGCCGCTCTACCGTAGAATGCCGATCTTCATTTTTGTCTGAACAAAAATTTTTTATTCGCATATTTTGGCAGATATTCGCGAAACTCATTTTGGGACTTTGGAGGCCTATTTTGGCGGGTTCCTCGTCGGAATCGTAAATCAACTTTTTCTCTAATAAGCATTGATTGATTGCTTGATTGATAATCTAAATACAAGTTGAGGTTTGTCCGCCTCGACACCTGCAGCCTCTGGGGCTTGTTGTATCTCTTGTGTATTTGTTTCAGTTAAAAAGGTGTGACACCTTAGACAGGTGTAGTAGCCTTTTACTGTTCTTTTCTGGTCTCCAGCCTCCTGGTGGTTAGTGCAGGGCACTCCTGCTCTTGATGTGAGAGGCTGTCTCTTCCTCTTCGTCACATAGTCTGCAAATGGGTTCTTCTCTATAGATGCCCATAATTGTGCAAATGTTTTCTTGGGTGCAGTGTCCGGTTATTAATCCTGTCACTATTCTAATCTGATTCCTATTTAGTTTTAAAGCTAGTTCACTTGTATCAACAAATGCTTTCGATGGTGATTCCAACATTGATTTAGTGTGATTTTGCCTTGGAATGTGGTTCCAGTATGACTGATGTTGTGTTTGAATCCACCGAGTCATGCTAGCCACGAACCGAGGCTTTTGGTATTTCAAAAACAGGTTCAGGACCTGACATTGCTGCATGGAGACCCTCGCCTGGCCAGGAAGTCTGCATTTTTCATTGCCCTATATCCCTGTGTCCTGTAACTGTTGTGGTTAGCCAGGTTTAGGAGCGTGCAGACAGTTCCAAGCCCAGCAGGTTGACTTGTTGAGATGCCAAAGCTTTTATTGCCGCTTGACTATCAGAGAAGATAGTAATGCTCGAAAGCATCCGCGAAGATCAAAGAATTGCGCCACAAATAAAAACTGTACAGATTTATTTACAGCTTTGGATACTTTCAAGTTTTCGGTTACTGGGCTAGAAGTATAGGGGAGCTATGTCTGGCAAATGGGGTGGGTTTTGCAACAATTTTTACTTTAATTTAATCATTTTCGCGATGGTTTTTTAAGCTTTGTGAAAGGAGCGTTGTCTTGATGAAAAATAATCTTTTTCTTCTGTAAACAAAATCTTTTTTTCAAACGGATAGTATATAAGTCGTAGCTTTTAAGAATAGTTTTTAGTTATCACTTAAGAACGGTTGGAGATACATCATTTACCGAAACGTTGTTTATCAATTAACAAATAAAGACAATGGAAGTCCAAGATTTTAGTATTATTAAAGAATTTTGTAACTCAAAAAAATGTTTTTTCCATTTACAAAACAATACTGTGATATGTCAACTTTTAACAGTTGTAAATATACAAATGTGTTGACATATCTACATAAAACTTCCCACGTGTCCATAAAAAAGTACTACCACTTTTAGAAAAATAAATTGACGTACTTAACAGCGCCATCTCTTACCGAACGACAAAACAACCAGTGTGTTGTTTATAAAAATTATTTCCTGAATTTTCGCATTAATTTTCGTGCGTATGGGAAACAGCTTAGAATTAGAATTCATTTTAAAAAATAAATATTAAAAATAATTATTCTTTATTCGACCCTTGCCTTCTTCAAACCACCACGATGTCAGAAATTAGGAGAGAAAAGAAAAAGCCTTATGTATTTATGCAAAATCCTTTATTATCTTTCTAAATCTTAAAGCAAATACACCCAAATATAAATAATCTGTAAAAATGATACTAAGACCTAAGCATTAGTTAAAAACATAAGCACAAACTTAGAAAGACAGCTTAAGATATATTCAGATTTTTTTAATTTCTTTTTTATTTGATTAAGCAACAAATTGAGCAATTATGCCTTAAGTTAATGGTCTATACAAGTTTCACAGATTCGATTAAATGATGGCAAAGTTGCTGTTCAGGTGCCTAACAACATGCCCCTATTAAGTTGTAAAATTCCGAGTACTTTCGGAGATATTAGGAAAAAACCGAAATTTGCCGATTTCGTTTTTATTTTTCTGACGTTATTTAAGAGATGTGAAAAATCAAAACAGTGTTAAAGATTTTCCGTACGACGTTTCGTTTTCGTTAAACCATCATCAACTTTATTTTTTTAAATGGCACTTAATTGTTTATTGCATTTTTTGGAAATAGAATTTATAATCTGATTACAGACGTGTACATAACATTTAATATTTTTCTGTTAAATAAACATATTTTTCCATAAGAGACAATGAGTTAGACAAGGAACGCACATCATTTCTTATAGGGGCGTTCCATATTTATGTAAGCCGTAATTAAGTGTTATACATTTTTGCTAATTGGGATAATAAGGGGGTTCAAAAATTAAATAAAGCCAGGTTCCGCATTTGAAAAAAGAAAGTTGATGATGGTTCCAACGAAAACGAAACGTCGTACTGAAAATCTCTCAACGCTGTTTTGTAGGAGGCAAAAGTACCGCAAGAAAGTGTCTTTGTTTTCATATCTCTAAATAGCATCGAAAAAATAAAAGCAATCGGCAAATTTCGGTTTTTCCTGATATCTCCGGAAGTACTCGGAGATTTTGCTTTCTAATCGGCATGTTGTTTAGGCACTAATGCGCAACTTTGCCATGAATTTAACTAACCATATCTCTTACGGTTTCCGAAATCCCCATACATGCATACACACTGCCATATTTATTGCCAGCATATACACTTACTTAATACGATTCCTGCTTTTATCTACTTTATCGAAGTTCTAATAAATGAGAGTTTGATGGAAACGAATAAGATCTTATATTTGTCCAGTTTTTACTACATTAGGACACCACATAACAACGGTGTTACCAAATCTTGGCTTGTTTTTAACGTTTTTCGCTCAAAATCCTTAATTATAATTTTATTATTAATATTAATTGTTTCAATAGTTATTATAATAAATTTATGTTTTAAATTTGTAAAAATTACAAAGAAATAATTAATACAAGGAAATTACATGATTCGTGGTCAGTATTGAAATTCAAGTTTATAAAACAGCTCGCCATCAATGCAGACAGAGATGCGCCACTATATGTCTAGAGTGTTTCCGGGTGAATCCAAAAATGCATTAATATACAGTGTGTTTCATTAAATAAATTATAATCTGATATCTCTCAAATGGGACATCCTGTATAAAATGCCGTAAGTGTCAAAAAATGGGGCATTTAGGTCAATCCCACTGGAAGTGTTCTGTCATTTTACCAAAATTAATTACCCGTATTTTAATCGAATTTATTCCGGACTTTTAGTCCTCACTGTATACTGATTACTTCGTAATCTTCGCTTAAAACGTCTTTTAAGTTTATACCCAGTTTTAAATGTTACATCATTCCTGTTCTTTGAACAATTAGTATATGAATAAATATGTGTATAAATAAAATTTGTTAGTATCTAAAATAAATAGACACTCTATATTATAAAAATAAATTTATATAACTTTTCACGATTACTCTATCGTTTTAATCTATGAACGTTTCAAAATAGAGGGGAAAAAAGTTGGCTGTTATTTTTTGTTACTTTGTTATTAGACACTTATTCAAAGAAATCATTTGATAAAGCAAAAGTTGTGATATTATCTGCGTCGGCAAAAATTCTTTGAAGATAATAATAATAAAAACATATTATATGCGAGATCTTTTTAAAGGAGAGCACCCTTTTAATATTTATTATTAATTCCTATTATAGTTATATTAAATAATTATTACTTTCAGAGATTTAAAGTATCCACAAACTATCAAACTAATCGTACAACTGATCTTAAAATCATTCAAAGACTTGATTTGAACGTCTGTGGGCGGCTTTATAAATTATTTTTTTCTAATGTTAGTACAACCCAATGACTTCTAAGACAGACACGAAATTCCATTCATTGGTCATAGAGCTAAAGTGATAGAGATAAACGAATGAAGTTAACACTCTGCGTACAACTGGCGTCAAGCACAGCCATCTTGAATAACGGTGTGACGTCAAATAAAAGCGGTGTTATAAGCCTGTGTTCCCAAATTTATTCCCATAATTCTTTGTTAAGTAAAATTGGGCGAAAAAGTCGTTTTTCAACGGGGCAAATAATAAAAAAAGCGATTTTAAGTAAATAAAACTTCGATTATATTTTAGAGAACGAACTCATAGAGTTTCTTAGCCCATTATGATCCTTATATTTAAAATATTATCTACTTATTTTTATTTGTAAAAATTACCTAATAGGCTCAATTGAAGTAAAATTTCGCCAATGTTACACAGCTTGATCTGAGGTGCAAACAAGAAACCCGCAGACCAATTAGCACGCAAAGCGCCGACCAATTGGAACAAGCTTGCGAGAGAGAAATCTTATAATTCTATTCTTCTTTCTCTCATGCGCAGTCCTTTAGCTCAAGCAGCAGGCTGCCTCTATAGGTATATATTCGAAGGGTATGTCATAGTCAGTGCGCTGTTGCCAGATCTTTTCAAGAGGAAAACAATTGTGCCGAATAGTGTATAGTGTGGTGGAACAAATTTAATGTAAAGAAAAGCGTCTCTTTTCTTAGAAGTCTTTGGTAAAACCTCTATAATGAAACGAAATTAACCTAACCTTATTTAATAAATGCGTGATAAGTAGGCAATGTGATGATTCTTTTATGCTACAAATAGAATTTACGTTTCTACTGTAATCATTTAAAAACTACTATAGATTTTTTAACTTTTAAATATTTTATTTAAAAAAGCTATTACTACAAATTTTAAAAATTACTTCATGTCATATTAAGCCCGTTTTACACAGACAATTCACCAAATCAAGATTCTCCGTAGAAGGTAAAGCCACTATTTAGTGCGCTATTAACAATGATAAAAAGGTAGAATGGATTCAAAGAGCGATTGAAAGTAAGCGGCCGCCATTTTTCCGCAGTAAGGGTGGCACGAGAGGGCAAGGGTCGCGCCGCTAGCCAAAAGCACGTGCACACCTAAAAATAACATTTGACACATGTAGACATGTAGATACAGTCATAACTCTATACAAAATATATTTTAAACCCCGGTCGTTGAGAAACATCGGCAACATCGCGTACAGAACGCTCGCTGGAGGTTGAGACGTAATAAGATTTAATACGTATAGCGATGTTGCCGGATTTACTAAATTTTCTGAAGATGTTTCACATCTATTATTATAAGGACAGAACTTAAATATTTTTAAATATAAATGGTAATGTAAATGTTTTTTAAGATTAATCGACTCACTTCGAGTATCAATAATATATACAGAGTTAAAATTAACTCTCGGAAACTTAGGAGATACAGGGTGGATAAAAGTGAAACAAAGATATTTCTATAAAAACTATTATTTTCTTTATTAAAACAGTAAAAGTGTAACGTTCGAATTTTTTTAGAAAGTAAAACACCAAATCCATTTTTGCAAATAAAGAACCGACGAAAAAAACGATGAATGCTGTAAAATAGGTATTTTGTGATTAAAAACGTTTTAAAAGAATCACATTTATATGGCAGTAAGCTTCATATAAAATTTGTTAATTTTTTTTAAGGTTAATAACATCGAAACCTTTACAGGAATCACGCGACCCCAGGAAGGGTGGACCATCAGCGGTAACACTGGAACCTCAGCATTATTCCCATTTACGCTCGGCAAGCAAGGAAGTTTAAAGGTGTATGGAAGCCCAATGCTATGGCCCATTCGATCAAAAATGTCCAGCCCAGTATGAAAACTGCTGTCAGAGTTGGCCCCACCGATTCTGCACAATAACAAAATTCCACGAAATAATTTAATGTTTGCTAACTACACTGATAAATCAGTGTAGTTAGGCTTAACTGTCGCTTATGAGACGTAATGGTCTTAGGTTGTCTAAGTTTGGTTTGGTATATTTTTTGATTGCAGAAGTTTTTTAGATTCATAAAAACCTTCTTATTTTAGTGATTAGTATTTATTAAGTGTGACTATAATTTTGTGTTTATTGTTTATTTACTTATAATATAACAAAATGATTAGAAGATCGTATGGTTTGTCTTGCCTTTGACGGATACTATTACAACGGATACCTAGGTACCAAAGGTTACTAAACATTATGAATGTTTGTTATTAGTGAAAAGTATATGCCTAAAAGCAGTTATAAAAAAATTTTCACTTTTAATGTACAACCAGAATCTTGGATCAGATTAAACTCATTTACATTATCTTGCCCTTCTTTTATCACAAAATGGGTGAGTACATGGAAACTATCATACAATGTTTAAATTTATTTAAAATCTTGTTTTTATTTATTTACAAAGATTTTTTGATAAAAATACAAAACTCGAAAAAATATCGACAATATAAATGGAAGGCTTCTTTCCATATTATATCAGATGATATAAATCAATAATTACACAGAATTTTAAATATTCTATGGTACTATCGTTAAATTACCAACAATTTTGTACAAGAAATAAAAAAAAACATTAAATGCTTGAATTTGACATTTGATGACGTCAACTATATAGATAGTAACAAAAGAATTATGGAAGTCTGGCTCCTGACCTACTATTCATTGCGCAAACTCCGCGGGTAAAGAAACCCCAAAAATGAACCCGGGCCTACCGTAACCTACATTTTCTAGTGATTAACTTATTTTGGTCAAAAATGATAAAGTTCATGATGGATCCAAAATCCGAAACGTCTATTTAAATACGATTTATTTAATGTAGAAGGGGAATTTGGCAATAACCAGGTACAATTTGGTTTAAATTTTATTTTTAAATTGCAGAATTATATCAACAACATTTAATAATAAATCAACTTTGCCACACACAACCGAACCTGTATCTCCTATAATTTCCGAGATCCAAATGTAAAAAGTCTAAAATTAGACACTCTGTATTAGGTATACTTTATGCAAGCTAACATTTTTAAGTTTACAAGTTGGTTGACTTGAGAATTTTTTTCGGGAAGGTACCAAGGGTAATTTAAAAATTTTAATATCTTTTAAAATTTGTTGTATAGATTACAATGACTGAATTTATAAGTATTTCTTTCTTGCTTAATATTTTGAAAACTGAAAACCTACAAATCCATTACTGGGTAACAAACGTCAATCAGCTGATTTCACAAGGATTCTAGCGATTTGTTATTTTTAAAGCTGGTTAGGAAAGGCTTCTTAAAAATTTTAGCTTACATAAAGTATATTTTTTCCTGGTGAAAAATTCAAGTCCCTAGAAATTACTCGACAATGCGCCTGCATGTGTAATAAATGTAATCGAAAAAAAAATCTTGATATTTATATTGTGCCAAAGGACCTTTGGTAAATATATCGTCACTCCAGATTAAAAGTAAGACAACTAAAAAAGGTCAGTTTTGGGCATTTAAAAATTAAAATTAGCGAATTTGGAAAACCTTTAGAATTATAGAAATGAAATTTATTGTTTTTTTTTCTTTAAAAAGGGTTTTCCTTTTTTTGGTTTTAAAAAATATAACTGTCTCACTCTTCTACCGAAAACGACAACCAACATAAATTCCCCTTTTTTTATTTAAGATGCCCGTGTTTTAAGCAAAAAAACCTTTTGTTAATAATTTTGAATAAGTTGTTTTAGTGTTATAACAAAACCGGAGAGGGAACCCAAAAATTATATTAAGATGTAGTAATTTTATCAATAAACTTACGATTTTTACTAAAGAAAATTTGTGAATAAAAAAATGGCGAATTTCCTATAGTTCTAAAAATACCTACAAATAAAATTTTGTAAATCCTTAATTAAAAAAAAAAACATTTTATTGCATAAAATCAGGGTTTGAGATTATATAATATCATACGACTAGATGAAAAGCCTTTCCGCCAGGCGAGAGACAATATTAAGTAGCCTCTGTCTCCGTAAGACGCCTTCCGTACGGCTAACGGTAAAACACTTTTTCTCTATTTTTGTCCCAGGGGCGAAATTCAAAAAAGGGGTTTGTTAGGTTCTAGCCACTGCTAGAAAACCACTGTGCCAAATTTCTGTTTTGCTCAAACCGCCTTTCAGAATGTGGACGAAAATATATATAAGATATATATATAATATATATATATATATATATATATATATATATATATATATATATATATATATATATATATATATATATATATATATGATTAAAGAAAAATTATTTGGCTTTTCTCAGAATAAAAATTTTTTATATTATTTTGAAAATTATACTTTTTTAGAGTTTATGGGGACATTGCTCAAAAAAAGAACAAAACAATAAAAGGAAAAATAAGGTTTTAAATTTTTTTATAAAATTTATTTGTTTTAAATTTTTTTTTAAAAAAATAATTATTTTTATGAAATTATAAAAAATAGAAAAAAAACTTACTTGAAAACATTGTTTGGGGGAAGTACGCTTGTTTATTATCTTTTAAAATAAGTTTATTTTTATTTATATAATTTCAAAAAAAATTATAGTACTTAAAAAAAAATCAATTTTATAAAAATTTTTAATCTTTTCATGTTTTTGTTATATTTGGAGCGAATAGCTTTTTCCCTTTAAAAAAAAAGTATATTCCCAAAATAATATATAAATATCTTTGTTCGAAGAAAGCCAATAATTTTTCTTTTAATTGGGAAAATTCCAGAAATCAAAATAAACTATAAAAAAATATATCTGATATATCTGAAGTTTTTTTGTGTTTATTCCATTATTTTTTACAAAGAATTGACAAAGTGAGAAACTTATTACTATTATTAAGTATTTAAGAAGCATTAAATAATTTTTGTATTTATTGAATATAACTGTTTATTAACAAAATGGATATATATATAAATATATATATATATATATATATATATATATATATATATATATATATATATATATATATATATATATATATATATATATATATTTTTTGTGTGTAAATAAATTTTTTTTAGTTATATTTTATTTCTTTAAAAGGCCTCATTTCAATAACTTTCTTTACAGTTTATGATATCCGAGCAGCTTAAAAATAAAGACAAAACGATTACTTTAGCTTGATGTAAAAAGGAAACTTCAAATGTATAATATACCAAACAAACCCAAAAAGAGGATAACGTAACATTTTCGTCTTTTCCGAGCACATTATCAGAAAGAACGCAGAAAATCATATCAATATAATGAAAAAAAAAAGGTGTCTTACTGTTATTCTAGAGCAACGATAAGTGTAAAAGATAATAAACAAAGGTACTTACCTCCAAACAAAAGCAGCGGCAACAAACACAACACGATCAATTTCTTAGCCTTGTCTCCCGGACTGATTTCCCAGCGGGGTTTTCCCACAGCACCCACCTTGCTCGCCACTCTTTTTATATACGAGAACAGGGTTTCCTGGGAGTGTAGTAAAATAGCGAGAAATCAAGCGTAAGATAGTGTAACGTAGATATGATTGTACTTTTAAACGAGGACCATCGGCTGTAGCTTCTCCTGCAAAAAAATATTTTAAAGCCTTCTAAATTCTTGTTTTGAATAACAAGACTGACCTCTTGATATAATAGTCTTCTGAATTTTTATTATATGAACTTTTCTTGACTCCTTCTCCCAAAGTGCTGCTGTATCTCGAAGTGAACGTGTTTTCCGTGTTGGTGTTTTTATGAGATACGTTTTCGGAATAGAGGTTCCGGCTGGATTCGAAAGACTGGCTCCGATTGGACTCGTCCAGGGCGTGGATCGTCTTGCGGGACATGTTGGGCATGGCCACCACTCCTGGAGCTATTTCGACTCTGTCTTTCGAGTGATAGGAGTAGGTCCAGTCAGTTTTCGGATAGACACTGTAAAAAAATAAAAATTGTGTTTTTTTGTTGTTGTTCTCGACTTAGTATTCTCATTTGTAATCTCGCCATTGCTTAGATTATTTCAGAAAAGCTTACGAGTACATGATTTTTTTTTATGTTTAATAACTTTTCTAATAAATTAGTGACGAGGGAACGTTTTTGGTTATTAATAAAGTCGTAACAAATTCAGTAAAAAAAATTTACACCCACCAGAACTTTTTAAATTTTTATAGAGCCTCGTTTAAAGTTTTTTTGGTTTGTAAGAAAAACCCCCCACGGGGTTTTACAAATTTTTTAAAATTGCAATGTAAAATATGTATTCTTGGTGATTTTAACACGTCAGATTTTTCTTCTTTTCCATGAACAAGCAATTGCACAAATAAATTTCAATACAACAAGCATTTTTAATGAAAAGGCGTCATAGTATCTTTTTTTAATTAAATAAAATCCGATAAAAAATAATTATTTAAAATGAGTAGTTCCGATGAGGAGCCAGATTCTATCCTGGATGCAGCAAATACCGTAAGTTTGAATTTATTACCAGCAAAAATCTCGTAGAAAAATATAAGAATCAATATAGTCATTTCAGCTTGGTGCTCCAGCAAAGGAGGCAAAAAGTATTAAGAAAGTGTTTTCTTGGCCTATTTTACGGATTTGCAAAAACATATAAACCTAATACTTTGTAGATGAGTACTCTGTGTTAAAAATGTATCCTCAAAGTGAAAAGGAACCTTGATTTAAGTTCATATTTCAGCTAATATCACTACTTAAACACCAAAACGTGGGATACCGGCCAAAAAAATCAAAAACTTTCCAACAAAGAGAAGAAGTTTCAGATTCATGAAAGAAGCACCTGATAATATTTACCTTCTAATAAAAGTTACTTCCCCAATTTTTGGATTAGCCGGTGCTTGTAGGAGAGATGAACTTACAAAAATAATGATTGATGACATGATGACGCTACAGGATAATGAAAATTTGATAAGTATTGAAAATTCCTGACAGTAAAAATAACACTTCCAGAATCTTGTAGTGTCCGATGAAACAAATAACGGACTTTATCTGCAATTGTACCGTAAAAACAGTCCAGTATAAACAAGGAGCATGCAGTACGCAATGTGTGGGAATAAATTCAATAGGTAAAATGCCTTCCAGAAATTGCTGCATACCTAAAATTAAAAATCCAGAAAGTACACTGGACATAGTTTTTCGTCGATCCTCTGCGACTATGTTAGCGGATTCTGGAGAAAAGGAATTGCAATACTTAAGCGACTTAGGGGCTGAAATCAACGGCTGTAGCTGAGAGCTACATTGATGAATCCACAGAAAAAGGATATGTCGAATAAAATATTGACCATGAACAACTCCCTGAGCTAAGTCAGCCTTCATCAAGCCGTACAATAAGCGCTCCATAAGCCACCCGCTAAATGAAATTACAAGTTCTGCAATTAATTTACAATATACTAATAACTGTTCTTTATTTGTAAATGTATCAACAAATAATTCCATTTATAAATATGTTATTAGTAGTTCTTTCAGATTAAACATAATTTAAAAAATAATCATTGCTTTAATATTGGTATTATCTGACGCTCGTAGGAAAAATTTTGTTGTTCCTAACGCTTGCGCAATGACTTTTCCGCACTTGACTGCTTGCCCGAACTCCGCTTCGCATCGTTCCGGGCAACGACGATCGCGTGCGGAAAAAAATATCACTGCGCATGATAGGAAAATAACTTATTAAATAATATAATATTATTTTGAGACAAAGAAAATTGCGGATACCTCCGCTTTTACTAACCACAACTAACCATGACTAACCAGTCTTTTTGTCTAAATGCAACATTTTACGAGTTATAATAAAAAAATCAGATTCCAGGGGAATACCTTAAAAAATCCTAAAAATTCGATTTATTGATTATAATTCGTAAAGTATTACATTTGGCAAAAGATTATATAACCTAAATTAAAGGTTTCGTAAAAATACACAATTTGTCATTCTATAAAATTTCTTTTAGCTTTATAGTTTTGAGATATTGACGTATAAATTTTCCTTTGGCCTAAATTTTAGGTAAGGAACAGATATCGAGATATGGTTTCCCGCAAGCTTGTTTAAGCATCATTTAGCCACTTTTATATATAAGTAATCATACCAATGCATTTAATTTTTTTGAAAACTTAAATCATTTTGTCGAATTTCGAAAAAAAAGCCTCTAGCGGCGACATGTGAAACTAGCAAAACTTTAAATAATATAAAATTTATGGCCCAAGAATAGCTCTTTTAACTAGCCCAAGTTTGTTTAAAATCAATGCAGCAGTTGGAGTTCAGGTGTTTTGTGGGAGAAGTGTGCTTACCTACTGCCTTTCATTTTTAGAGCCACAATACAAGAACATCAAACAAGGACAAATTATCTCACTAAACTTAAAAACAAATGTTTTTTTATTCAGTTTGTTTTGCAGCAGTTTTTTGACTCAAAGATTCAAGATTACAGTTACGCCCCCTAGCTACATTTCCAGAAACTTTAAAATAATTTCAGCTATTTCTCTGACCACTTTTACTAAAATATTTTCCCCCAACGCTGTGCGATAAACATTTTGGACACCCAGAGCACTTATAAGTAGGTTTGTTTTCTTTTCAACAATAAAATCACAATATTTTTAAATATATACCCTCAACAAACAGTAATAAATTCCACCATTTCAATAATGCACTTAAAATTTCAATATTCAATATATTTACTCCTCCATATTTGCTACCTATAACTGAAGAATGTTATAAATACCTTAATTAGCACAAATTTAAATATTTAATCAATTTTTGAAGTCACTCGAAACATTTAAACGACACGAATTCATAAACAAATTAATTTATAAAACCAGTTCTTTGGAATAAACATTTACGGAAGGTCGATGCAATAAAAAATGTATACAAAGATAAAAAAAGAGTTATTTTTTTAATAAACACAGATATTTAAATGTTTACGATATCCTAGAGTAAAATAGTATACAGTGTGAAGTTAAGGTGGTTCACTGGTTAGGCATTAAATGAAATTATGCGCATTGGAGAATTTTGTTTAGACAAAAAATGAAGATTGTTATGAAATCTACAAAATGGTCGGTATCATTTTTCGAAAAATCGATAGTTTTCGAGATAACGGGACTCAAAAGTCCTCTCGTTTCAGCTGCTGCTCTACCTCAGAATGCCGCTATCTTCATGGATTCACTTATGGGCAGGCGGACGAACTCCGCTTCGCGTCGTTCAGGTAACGGCAGTCGCGTGCGGAAAAGTATCACTTTGCGCAAGCTGATAGAACAAAATTTTCCTACGAGCGTCAGATAATACCAATATTAAAGCAATGATTATTTTTTAAAGTATGTTTAATCTAAAAGAACTACAACATATTTATAAATGGAATTATTTGATAACATTACAACAAAAGGACAGTTATTAGCATATTGTAGGTAATTGCAGAATCTGTAATTTCATTAGCGGAGTGGCTTATGGAAGCGCTTACTGTACGGCTTGATGAAGGTTGACAGCTCAGGAGGTTGTTCATGGTCAATATTTTATTCGACATATCCTTTTTCTGATTTGTGGATTCATCACTGTAGCTCTCAGCTACAGCCGTTGATTCAGCCCACCCCAAGTCGCTTGACATTGGTAATTCCTTCTCAGAATCCGCTAACATAGTCTCAGGGGATCGACAAAACTGCTGTCCAGTGTACTCTTTCTGGATTTTAATATTAGGTATGCAGCAATTTCTGAAGGCATTTTACCTATTGAATTATTCCACACATTGCATGCATGCTCCTTGTTTATACTGGACAAAAGCAACTCTGTGGGGTATGTGGTTTTGCAAATTTGCATATTTACGGTACAATTGCAGATAAAGTCCGTTATTTGTTTCATCGGACACTAAAGATTCTGGAAGTGTTATTTTTACTGTCAGGAATTTTTACCACTATCAAATTTTCATTATCCTGTATGCTCATCAAATCGACTATGTTTGTAAGTTTATCTCCTACAACCTGGCTAATCCATAGCAGCAACTTTTAGTAGAGGTAAATATTATCAGGTGCTTCTTTCACTTGAATCTTGAAACTTCTTCCTTGCTGTTTAATTTTTGGCCGGTATCCACGTTTTGGTGTTTAAGTAGTGATGTTAGCTTGAAATATGAACTTAAATCAAGGTTCCTTTTTCACTTTGGACACATTTTAACATAGAGTACTATATACTCCATAAAGTATTAGGTTTATATGTTTTACCAAATCCGCAAAATAGGCCAGGAGCACTTCTTCTTTAATACTTTTTATTCCTTGCTGGAGCACCAGTTTTCGAAATGACTATATTGATTCTAATATTTTCTAAAGATTTTGCTGGTAATAAATTCAAAAATTACAATTATTTTACCATCAGGATAGAATCTGGTACCTCCTCGCCGAGACTACTCATTTTAAATAATTATTTTTGTCGGATTTTTATTTAATTAAAAAAGAATGCTATGACGCCTTTTCATTAAAAATGCTTGTTTGTATTGAAATTCATTTGTCCAATTGCTTGTTCATATGGGCTTGAAGAAATCTGGCGTGTTAAAATCACCAAGATTACATATTGTTGCTTGACTTGGCATAATCATTTATTATTATTATACAGGGTAATTAAAAAATGTTTTTTTCTGTTTTTAGTTGAAATATTGAAAATTACGAAGTAACAAACAAAAAGAGAATAAACTAAAACTTGCAATGGCTTCGTATGGCCATGAAATAGCCTACAATTACTAAAATACACATACTTAAATCTTGCTTACCTGTAAGATTTTTAGAGTAATTTTACTTTTCCGCACGGCGTGCAGAAAAGTTCACTTTTCATAATGAAGAAGTGCAACTTACACTCAAATGCGTGCACGCTCGTAGGAAAAACTTTTTTTCGCTCGAAAGCTTCCCCGAAGACCTAAGAATTGCACCACAAGGGAAAACTGTACAGATTTATTCACAGCTTTGTTCCTTTATTAACTGAACTATATAGGTAAAAATATTATTTAAAACGTCCTAATATACAGAATAACCAAAAAAATCAGATACAAAATAAGTCAGGTTAGTTATATTTGAAATTGCTTTAATTAGCCGGGGGTAGAGAGCACCAAATATAAGGAAAAATGTATTTAGAATACCCTATATGAAAAAATATAGTCTAAAAAACACTAAAAAAAAACACGCTTTAATAGTAAACAGAAATAAAAAGTAGAAAATAATGTTTAAGTATAAAGAGTTTTTTACAATTTTTTTAACAATTTCTATAATTTCTTTTCAAAAATCAAAAACTATTTTACATAAAATTTACAAGCGACCATTGTAATACGTTTGACCTAATAATTCAAACAATTTTTTTAAATGCATGTTAAAAAATGCTGTAGCGACATCTATGCTACCATAATTGTACCATTTATTTGCTTCTTACATATACAGTAAAAGCTTTGTCACTGCGAACATAGGAGGCTCCTGGGCGATTTTGGATGTACCCAAATTCTAAAAATACCAATAATAATTTTGTGGCTTGTATTTCCCAATTTCCGTCTCGTTTCCTCGTGGTTCATTTTTGGACTTTGGGACTGGTGGGGAGTGCGGTGATAAATTCGGAAGAATTATCTGCCCAGTTTAGTTCTGTACTACGTTTTTATTTTTGTTAAGAGGATGCAGTGTTTTAGGCAAGTAGCAGGGCTGGCTAACGTCAGCCGACTTCGATCGGATTTCTTATCAGCCATAAATTTAAGGTGGTTGCTTACGGGACCTGGCGTTTGCTGGGTCTTAGAACCAAACAGTTTTTCCTAATAAAATAAAAGAATTTTCTCAAATAAATAATGGGCAATAGAGATATTCTTAAAAAAAATAAATTAATGTGCATTCATAGAACTAAAAAGAAAACTCTTTGAAGATTATCGAAGATGCTCAAATAAACCACCTTCTTGAGCCAAACAATAACCAAGATTGTCATAAAACGCCTTCTGACATTTGCTAGAATGCTGCTAATAATAATCTAAAAAGAATTTCAATTTATATAATTTGTTCTTATCAGTTGTAGCCCTATTCTCCTGGAAACCATAAATTTGTGATTTTACGTGACCCAGAAAAAAATCATTGTTATTTTCATTTCATTACAGTTTCATAAAATTACATTCGTCTAAAATGATCATCAGGGTTAATTTCATGGGTTTCTTACTTTGTAGGATCAGGTATCCATTTTTCTCAGCACTCTGCCACTGATCTTCTGCTCAAATTAACCTGTTTTGCAATTGTAATAGCCGAAATTGTAGGATTTTTAATAACACTTGCCACTACCATAATTTCTTCATTTTCCTTTAGTTGTTTTCTTCTAGGACACTATCATGTTTATGTTTTCGGAGATAACAATAAATGTCAGAAGGTTTTTAATGACTCCGGTGAATGGTAAATCGTGGGAGTCGGCCTGGTTGGAAATAAATTAATAAATAATTCCTAATTCCCCTAACAGGATTTCACGGTGATACATTTAATAATTTTAATTTTCTCTTCCAGTTCATCAACATCCATTATTAATAATTATTCTTTTATTAAAAAACCTTTTTGGGTCGCAAATAGAAATAATCGACACAACAAGACTTTAGCTGTCAGGCGTTCGATAGTAAAGAATTATTTCAGGAATAAACGTATTGGAGTTGATCGCTTTGCCGGCCGACGCAGTCTGCAGTTTGAAAATTATTGATCGTGTCTCAAGCAATGCGTGCACGTTACTAGGCCACCATCAAAATACCAGGACGCCTATGTTCTGCAGATGCCTGCACTTCATATCTTTAACGAAAAATGACATTTACCGTCGTTCTCTGAATGGTACACTCTTAACGTGCAAACTAATCTTCATAATTCTTTTTATTTTGATGATCCTGGTCAGAACATTAGAACGAAGTTATGAAATAATTGTATTGTCATCGGCTCTTGACCTTTGTACAAATTTTCACGTTAATCAGACTTCTTGAAATTGGTGAAAATTACGTTACATACAGGGTGAGTCAACGATAGAGTAAAGTTCATTATTTCATTGGTTTCAAAAGTTATGAGAAAATAGTAAATACAAAAGATGTAAAGATTCTTAGGATGCACAATTTAAAATTATTTTAAAGTATACAGGGTGGCTCAAAAAAGCGTGACGAATAAAAAATACATTTTTTTAAATGAAACACCCTATTTTTAAATTTTGTTTTGAATTCCTTTTAAAATTCTTCAACTTTTTTATTAATAATAATGCATACCTAAACCTAATAGTTTTTCCAATATTTCAATTTTTCTAAAAAGAAAATAATTTTCACACTTGCAAAAAATTACGATAGCGCCATTATTTTTGAAGGTAGATCACTCATATTTGATATTAGCGTTATTCGAAGATGACGTAAAAGATATATGCAACGGAATTTTAATTAGATGCTACAGAGTGTTCAAAATAAACGAATATATTTGGATCATTTTAAATTGAAAAATCTCGATTTTTTTAAATGGCGCACCATATATTTATTATTTTTCTGAAAGATCTTAAAAAACCCACAACTTTTATTAAGTATGTCATATACCTATTTTTAATACTTTGCGATTTATTTTAACTTTTCCAATATTTACCCTTCTTTCTGTCTAAGACTATTGCTATAACATTAGTTGGCCATTTTTAAATTTTAAATTCACTGAAAAAGTAAATAATAATAAATACCTATTACTACAAATTAACTTATTTTTAATTATTATTATGGCGCAATAAATGTTCAAAAATATGCCCTTCTACTTGGATACACATGTTTAGTCTTTTTCGTATATTTTCTTGGACGTTCCTTAGCATAAGCGGTGTTATTCTCCTGCACGCGTCCTGAATCCTATTTTCCATATCTTCTGGTGTTGTAGGGGATTCACATAAACACGATCTTTAACATATCCCCACAAAAAGAAATCTAGTGGTGTTAAGTCACATGATCGAGGGGGCCATCCAATGAATCCACCTCTACCGATCCATTTCTGTGGGTAATGATTATTTAAAAATTCTCGAACTTCTCGATGGTAATGCGGAGGAGCTCCATCTTGCTGAAACCACATTTGTTGGATCTCAATGTTATCAAATTCTTGAAGAAGTTGAGGTAAATCATTCTGCAAAAAGTTTAAATATCTAGGCCCGTTAACTGTTTCGCGAAAAAAATATGGTCCAATAACATTAAAGTGTTTTATTCCACACCCACATTAAGTGACCAATGGTTTTGGTTTGCACTTCCCGTACCCAGACTGGATTAACTGTTGAATAATAGTGCATGTTATGACGAATAACTGCACCATTACTGCGAAAATAGCTTCATCGGAAAACATTATTTTAGACAAAAAATTTGGATCGGCCTCTATTGCTTCATTTATAACGGTGCAGAAGTTTACCCTTTGTTCAAAATCTCGGTCTAGAAGTTCTTGGTCTAGTTCCATGTGGAAGGGATGATATTTGTGTTTTCTAGTGGTGCGGTTAACGGTAGATTGGGATGTATCACATAAGCTAGCTACTTGACGGCTACTGACCTGGGGATTATCTTGAACTTGAAGTAAAATTTCCAATTCTTTTTCCTCATTGGTAGCATTCCGGTTTACCACTTTCCGTTTTTCATATTCAATACTACCACTAGCATTAAACCGTTCCATTAAACACTGAAGAGATTGCCTAGTCGGTACACGTCTATTAGGGTACTTGCCTTGTAAAGTCTTACTGCCAACAAAGTATTTCTTTGCGCCTCACCCAGTATATAAATCATATCAATTAATTCAGCTTTAGGAAAATCCATACTTATTTTTTTTTTTAATTTACTGGCACCACAATAAATTTTATGAATTTATTTACTCAGATGTCAGGTTAAAATTTGACAATGTCATTTTGTCATGGCCAACTAATGTTATAGCAATAGTCTTAGACAGAAAGAAGGGTAAATATTGAAAAAGTTAAAATAAATCGCAAAGTATTAAAAATAGGTATATGACATACTTAATAAAAGTTGTGGGTTTTTGTAAGATCTTTCAGAAAAAATAATAATAAATATGGTGCGCCATTTAAAAAAATCGAGATTTTTCAATTTAAAATGATCCAAATATATTCGTTTATTTTGAACACCCTGTAGCATCTAATTAAAATTCCGTTGCATATATCTTTTACGTCATCTTCGAATAACGCTAATATCAAATATGAGTGATCTACTTTCAAAAATAATGGCGCTATCGTAATTTTTTTGCAAGTGTGAAAATTATTTTCTTTTTAGAAAAATTGAAATATTGGAAAAACTATTAGGTTTAGGTATGCATTATTATTAATAAAAAAAGTTGAAGAATTTTAAAAGGAATTCAAAACAAAATTTAAAAATAGGGTGTTTCATTTAAAAAAATGTATGTTTTATTCGTCACGCTTTTTTGAGCCACCCTGTATACTTTAAAATAATTTTAAATTGTGCATCCTAAGAATCTTTACATCTTTTGTATTTACTATTTTCTCATAACTTTTGAAACCAATGAAATAATGAACTTTACTCTATCGTTGACTCACCCTGTACATACACATATACAGTAGTGGCAGAAAGTAGAGCAACTTCTTTATTTCAAACACATCTATTTTATTTAGTAAGAAAATACAATCATATTGGAAATATAATACCAATAAGACCTAAGCATTATAAATCTATCAACAACTTAACTTAATATTCTTTGTTTATATTTTTATGTACAAAAATTAATTCTGGGACGGAAAAAAGTAGAGCAACTTTTTAAGAATTGATGTTTTTCTTTTAGTAAAAAGTATAATTACAATTTTAGTATTTCGTAAAATATCCATCATTTTTAATAACTTCCTCACAACGGTGGCGCATAGATTGCAGTAACTTAGAAATTATTGCTGGATCCATATTAATCCAAGCTTCATGTAATGCATTGAACAATTCGTCCTTATTTTTGTAAGTTTTCCCCCTTATTTTCCTATCCAAAATTTCCCATAGGTTCTCGATGGGGTTTAAATCTGGTGATTGACTTGGCCAGTCCATTACTTGAATATCTTGCTGTCTAAACCAAGCCTTTACATATTTAGAAGAATGCTTTGGATCATTGCCTGCTGAAAAATTGCCTAAGGGGCATTTTTCGTCTGCATATGGAACCATTTCATTTTCCAGAATATCTTTGTACATAAATCTATCCATTATCCCATCAATTTTATGAAGTGGCCCCATTCCGAAACCGGAAAAGCAGCCCCACACCATAACTGATCCACCACCATGTTTTACTGTTGGACAAGTGTATCTGGGATTTAACCTTTGGTTTGCAGGACGTCGAACATATGCTATACCATCACTTTGAAATAAATTAAACTTTGATTCGTCGCTGAATATTATCCTTTTCCAGTCATTATTTGTCCAGTGCAAATGAGATCGAGCAAAAGAAGACGGGATCGTCTGTTTTTTGCAGATAATAAGGGCTTTTGCTGGACGTCTTGCAAATAATTTGGCTGCATAATCTACTTCTTATTGTCCTTGAAGATATCTGAATGCCTAATTCTTCTGATAATCGCTGCTTTATTTTACTTGAACCCAAGAATGGATCACTCTGAGATATTTTCAAAATTTGTTTATCTTGATATTTATCCGTTTTTCTTGGTCTTCCTGATTTTTTTCTAGGTAAAACATGTCCATGCTTCACATAACGTGAAATGATTCGCGATACTATAGATTTATGCAAACGAAACCTTTTTCCAATATTGATTTGTTTTTCACCATTTTTTGTAACAGTCTATAATTCGTGTTTTTAAATCAACGGATAAAGGCCGTCCTCTAGGCATTGTAAACTTAACTTTGCTTTTAATGCAACCGGTAAACAGCTGGAATTAAACTAATATTATTCGATTTGTAAGTCCTAAAAAAAATGTTGCTCTACTTTTTGCCAGGTACACAAATTCTTATCAGTTTAAAAATAAACAGAAATATTCAGAAGGTCAATTCTTATCTGATTTAAGACTACCTACTTGACCAAAAGTATTGTGGATAAATATCATTGTTATTCCTTTGTTAGTTGTCAAGAAATTTGATTTTTTAAAAAGTTGCTCTACTTTCTGCCACTACTGTACATACAGATCAAGCTAATAAAAACGTAGTAAAAATCATTATTTGAACCTGATAGTAAGTGTACTTACTCCCAATATCTCCCAGACTTTCTATACAACTCCAGCGCCGGCATTTCAGCTCCATTAGCCAATGTCCTGGCGTTCTCAATCAGCTGATTTCTCTCGTTCTGACTGATCGTCTTCGTCGAACTCACTTCGTTCTCCCCATCTTCAGAGGAATAATCTGATGTTTTCAAGACTCTGCTGCGAAGCGAACGTTCCGATTTCTGATTTTCCGAGGCTGCTGTTGACCTACGAGACTGTTTCGATTCTCGAGCCGTGCTTATTTCGTCGGTGGAGCTGGAAGCACTCTCGTTTGTTCTGTAAAAGTGTCAAATAGGTTTTTAAAATGAACGATGTATTGTCAGTATTTATTAAAAAAACACAACGTTTTAATTGATAAGTATCCCTAGCGTCTTCTTCAGTATTCACTAAAAGACAGATCTATCAGGCTAGCAGGAGTAAATTGGCAAAACTCAATAAAAAAATACTGGAATTTGTAGCTAATTTTTTGCTAATTAGTTGCTAAAATCAGGATTTTGTTGCTCAAGCCGATTTCGAAAATCGAAATTAATGCTACAAGAGAGACCTACAAAAGTCCATACAAGCCCACAAAGGTTGCATGAACGTTGTTATGAAGCCTACCCAAGTAACACAAGATGGTCCTTTATATCGTTTTCTTCTTTATAAAAGTTTTATAAGGGCGTCCAAAGACCTTTAATATATTTATAAAAGTGTTATTTTACATAAATAGTTTTTAAGCAATATGGCTTTTAATATAGTTGTAAAAACTTTCTTAAAGCTAATTAATATATCTTTTATATACTTGCTTTAACAAGACTTTATAAAGTGACAACCACAGCTGTTAGAGTTAGTTTTCATATTTTTGCTCAATAAAATATCAATGTTTTTTTATAAAATATGGTTTTTAGATTACATTTAATGTTCAAGACTTTATGAACTATTTATTCTTTTTTTTAAAAGCAGATTTTAAACATTTTAGATTTTATGAGATAATTGTTTTTCAGTGGCTTATACATGCATAATTCTTTATAAGCTACATATAAAAAAATAAAATCAATTGTGCCATTAATTTAAACCTTTTTATAAAACCCTTATGGGGTAATTTGCGTATGTTTATCCCAATGCTTTATAATTAACGCCATTATAAAGTATTTTTTAAATGCTTTGTTGATGTGTGTTTCATACTTATAACTTTCTAAGCAAACATGCTTTATTACTGGAATATTGTAGTTATTTAAAGGTTTTTAAGTAGTCAGCAACGAAATAAAATTTCTATAAAGCAGGCATACCCAGAGGTAAGTCATTCGGCTATTTTGTCGTGTGTTTTCTAAGCTAAGCTAAACTTATTGAAATTGACAATGACGAGAAACGGGAAAACTAGCTATTAGAATTAGAAAGTTAAATCTTAAACGATGACGTTTAATAACGCAATAATGTGTTGTAGCACCCTTATAGAGCCAAAAAGAGATATAACAACGCGATTAGCGCCCTCTGTACATTATTCGAAGTTCTAGAGGGTCGCACTAATTCTTTTATAAAGCTGTTATAAAGCAAACCCATAAAAAATAGCTTTTTAAAGGCCTTTTATTTGAATATTTCGCAACCATTGCCATTCTGACCAGTTTGCACGTCGCCATTTAATTTTTCTCAGGATGTTAGGGCCGCCATTGTTGCATAAAGCAATTAAATTGCGTATTATTCCTTTCATCTCTAACTAGTTTGTGTTTTAATAATTTTTCGGGATTAAGGTATGGAAATTTAACATCTAGAAACCATTTTAAAGGTTTAAAATAAAAAACGACATAAACAATAAATGTTTGATATAATTTTTTCAATCCAATTTTTAATTATTTTCAAGGCGCTTTGATAAATATAGAGCTAAAACTATATATTTTATCAGAAAAAAATCCATCGCAAGTGAATTTCACATTCTGCATATGCGAAACTTTCCTAAAATGAGTTATTTATTTTAGGTGTAATATATATGTATATCGTAGATCAGTCTGCTTTTATTTCCAGTCGTGTTCAATAATATAAAAAAGAATCGGCAAGGGCGACAACATAAAATACCTTTTAAAAAACAATTTTTTTTCCAAGTTTACTTATGCAACTGAAATAAAGTATTTATTCAGCAAATTGCTGTCAACTTGCTACCCGCTAGTGAAAAATGCGCTGACAAGCTGTTTAATCGAATATGTAGCTCTCTAGTGACATTGCTAGAGTATCTATAAAGTACTCATATATTCGTTTTATTACTGATGAATTTTGTACCATAATAAACCTTATTTATAATGGCAAATTATAACGCTTTAATAAATTAGCTGTATAAAGTGCGCCTATTTTGGGTATATAAACACTATGTTAGGTTTGAGAGAACGTTGTATAGAACAAATAATAAAACATTGGGCTGGATAATTTAGTGATGTAGCGGTTCTCTCAGCTTTTAAAAAGTAAGTTGTGTTATTTGGGTAGCTACTATAGGTACCGGGTGCAAGATTTTTAAAAGCTTAATTTTTTTAACCTAATAATAATTTTTTGGTTCCTATAGTAGTTGGCATAAATGTTTTACTCTGTCTATATAAACTATAAAAGGAAAAAAATATTTTCTAAACACAGAATTTAATAAAAACATAAATTTTGTAGCCCTAAATACGAAAAATATATGTTAAAGAAATACGTTTATTCGTTTTAATACTGAGTTTTGCAAGAATAAAAATAGAACGTCAGAATTATTTCATTTAAAATCGAAAATACGTCACGAATTAAATAAAAACGGTGAATTACTTTCACGTAGAACAAGTTTTTATAGAGCAGTGACATCATCGTTATGTCATTAATAAAAATAGGTTCTTTAAAAAAGTTTTATTTGATCAATACAGATTTTTTCAGGTGTGTATGTTTACGGGGGCGTTACAATTTGAAGTACAAGGTTTTATATACAGGGTGTCCCTGAAGTAATGGGACACAGAGCAACAGCAATTCCTTAGGTCAAAATAATGCAATTAACGTAAACTTGCCTTATCCTAAAGTTGATAATAACAGGGTGTCAAACTTTTAATTTTGTTTGCGGTTTTTCGTAATAATTTCTTCACTAAATGACGGTACAAAATTGGGGGTTCTTTGAGGCGAGAAATTTAAATCCGTCCATTTTTTTGATGTTGCTAATAGAGGGCGCCAGCTACGGCCTACCCCACTTGTTTTAGATGGTATTATTTTTTTTAAGCTTAATTTATTCACCTGTTTATTCCAGCCTAATTTTACGGCTCACAAACAACATCGCCTATTTACAGAGTATCAATATCAACTTTCAATATTGATATTTTTCCTGTTTATTTGCATAACGAAATTAATTACCATTACCAGTGAAATATGTTAATTTTGTTTGCTATGATAAGATACTATTAATAGTGTTGTAAAAAGCAGTGGTAATTACTTCTGTAAAGAGTTCAATATTCCTTAAAAAAAAATATCATCTCTATTTTTTTCTCTAATTTTTGAGATTGTATTGCCCCTTATTAATCAGGGTTGGCAAAAAACACTTTTTTTCGATTTTGACCAGGGCAGTGGTCAAAATTAGTTTTAACCGTCCAAAACTGGTTAAAACCACTAGTCAAAACTTTAAATATATTTTTTAAAGCCTAGCAACCATGTATTGCTATGATAACCTATTAGCATAGGTAGTAGATAGTATGTAACTACCGGCACACGCGCCACGCGCACCCTCACAACTTGTGAACTTAAACAGTGGATCAAAAACAAATTTTCATTACTTAAATTAATTTAAGTAATGAAGAACCTTTGTAATGTTTTTTTATAACAGCAAATTTAATTTGAGGTATAATTTATTTTTTTATTTTAAACTTTTACTGTCTTATACCTGACTCTTGACAGGTATACCTAGATTATGTGTCATGTACCTGTTAATTTTTGCACTATTGTTTGTAATTTTTAAGCTGCTGTTTTTGTTTTTATGTAAATTAAACATTTAAAGAGTAAACTAAATAAGTTTATAACTAAAAGTACATGCATCATTTAAGTTTTGACCATTTTTTTCCACTAAATGGTCAAAACTGATTTTGACCTGTCCGGTTTTAACCTGGTTAAAACCAGTGGTTTTAACCACCCTACTCGAAAGTTGCCAACCCTGTTTTTAATTTAAAAATATTAAAGACATTTTTATTGACTTTCAATAATACTTAGGCACTGAAACTGCTGGTTTTCCTGTTATAATACACCACTCGAAACTAACCTCAAAAATGCACAAACATTTCTAAAATTCCTGCTTATTAAAATTAGTTACATCAAAAGTGGAAGATTTTATGGTAAAACATTTATTATTTTTTAGGATACAATTATGTTTACATTTTTTTAGTGGTTATTTTTAACAAAAAAACACCACCAAATAAAAAATATTTTTACTTTTAAGAGGCCAACAAAATTATCTAGGGATTTTTAAGCAGTGGTACAACTTGTGAAACAATTTAAAAGCACATCATCATTTACCTATTTTGTTAGTTTAAAAAGGAGGATTTTCTCAATTACCTATTTAATATATACCTCATCAACAAATTAAAATTCAGGGAAATGCGCTCCCGTCTTACTATATTATCAGATCAGACTTCTAAACAAAAACACCTTGCAGGAGTCCTTATCATAATCCACCTTTTACAAAAGATTAAAATAATGCCTTTACTTGGATTAAATGCTTTTTTATGGGTTTTCTGGTAATTATTTACAAGTGGACCTTTGGCCGTATCTAGGTGAAAAAATTAACATTTTTTATTTTATTTTTTGATTTTGTTTTTTTTACGTCGGATTTATGATAAAAAAAGTCGTAAAAGAAAACAATAAGGATCTCGATAGCTTTTTTGCCTTGAAAAATTAAAAAAATGATTGGTTTTCATGTTTTTGGATAAAATTTCTATTTTATTTTTTTTATGTTTTTTATATATTTTTTAGAAAAATACAAAAAAAAACGAACAATTAAAAAAAAATTGATTAAAAAAAGTGAGTTTTTCAAGTAACAAATCAACTTTGAAATTTCAAAAAATCGGTCTCGCTACTAGATAGCGAAAATACTGGATTTCATGTTTTCGATAAAATTCCTATTTTATCTTTTCTTGATGTTTTTGATGTATTTTTTGAAAAATACATTAAAAAAACAAACAATTTGAAAAAACTAACCACAACTAACCAAAACTCATTTTGACATCATTTTTTTTTTAATTCTTTGTTTTTAAAAAGTAGATTGCGAAAAAAAATAATAATAAGCTTGAAGACAATAAGAATAAAAGTTATTTGCAAAAATAACGATTTTTTGAACTTTCAAAGTTGATTTTTTATTTGAAATATTAATTTTTTGATATTTTCGCTATTATCACAATAAATCCACCGTAAAAACAAAGAATTAAAAAAAATATGATGATCCATTAATTCATCTATTTTTTATGGCATTTAAATTTTAAATTTGGCGCCTTTCAGTTGTACCAACTTATTTGCCTAAAAATTCCTAAATTTTTTAAATATAAAATTAAAATTTTTGATTATGTTTATTGGTAAAACTAATGGGTAAATAAAGGTAGAAATAAGTTCACTCTGTAAAATAAAAGAAGTTTTATCATAAAATCATTTAGTTTAAAATTCCTCCTTCCTGGACCAGGTCCAGGAAGGAGGAATTTCAGGAAATTTTGTGCATTTTTGAGGTTAGGACTGAATAGGGTGTTATAACTTGAAAACTAAAAGTCTTCGACAAAATTTGACTTCAGATTCGTGATCAGCGCCCCAAAACTTTTATATACTAAATCACAATCAATTCGGACTTAGGCCCGATAAGTAAAAAATTACCAAATATAAAAACTATCAACATTTTTAAAAGTTTTACTATAAATAACACAAAAACATATGACTAGAAACTTACTTAAGCACTGTCGTTGTTCTTCTTGTAGTCCTAGTTACGATCTTCTCTACATGGTTTCCCGAAGCTATAACTTCTTTATCAATTAACTCCTGGCTCAAAAAAGGAGTCCGAGATCTGGATCTACTGGGTAGCTCCATCACGCTTTTGCTCATTTTTGCCTACGAAATGTATCTTAACTCTTATAAATACATTTAACCTTTTAAATCTTAAAATAGAAATAAACTTCTTTAAGAGTTATGTGATTTTATTGGAAGAATTAAGAGGGTATGCCAGTAAGAATATGAAGAATATTTCTAATTTGTTGTTTAATACCCTTAAAACGATTCCCTCTCCTAATTTAACTGAGAGAATAATTTTTTAATTGTAAAAAACCTTTATAATACTTGTTTTCGATTGAGAAATTCACCTTAATAAAAAATGTATTTCTTTGCTTCAAAAAGTCAGTAACCATAGTAACAACAAAAAAATATATTTATAGTCAGTAACCATAGTTACTTTCTACATGTTTTTCTCAATTATTGAAAATGATTAGATTATAATTTTATAATCTGAAGACTGGATATGTTTACGAGACAAGATCAATATATCATTGGTTTCTATAGTAATCTAAACCATTAAAAACGTTTATATTATGTTAATGAAGAATAAATATAAAAATAAACAAAAAAAAAATTTTGGGATCCCTCTTAAAACCCAAAAATTTTCCTCAGGGAAAAGCCTACTCTGTCCCCCCCAAGAAGCGTTAAAAATAACCTAAAGGCGTTCTATTTTTAAAAAAACCTAACGGACCCCCTTTTTTTCGTTTTTTTAAAAATAAACCCCCCCGATATCAAATTTTGATATTCTTC
>JAHBCN010004779.1:0-60767 GCA_019359885.1 Listronotus oregonensis | reverse complement strand
CCCTTGCAGAAACATAAGTAATTTGCAATATATTATAATTCGTAAATTATCCTAAATATTTATACTGAAAATAGTTTAAAACTGCAAAGAGCAAATAAACACACTGAAACTGGCAGTGCTTACAAACATGGTTCAAATAAATAATTATTTTTCCATTGACGTACATAATATTTAAAAATTAAAAAAAAAACATAAATGGCTGACAAGCTGAGGGTTTTTTTGAGATTAAAAAAAACAAAAAAAAATGGACCATCTTTTGGGATTTTCGGATCTAATTACTAAAGTAACTTACCCCCCTTTTTGCGCTGCTGTTTCTTCGCAATTTAAAATTTTATGGGTCTGTAAATGAGAAAAATAGGAGACTTAAGCTAAGAAAGGATTTAAGAAAATTTCCCTCGTAAATGGCAGAATGGGAGGGGTGAAAGTTTGTATGGAACCAAATTCATATTACAAAATAATAACAAATGACATACGATAAAATAAAAATTGTTCAATCGCACGATGCGCGCTACACCGCGTAGTGTGTGACAGGAGACGAAGCGCGAGTAGGAGGAAGGAAAAGCAATATTCCGCGAGAACGGGAAAAACCAAAACAGCCAAAATTGTGTAGTCCAGGCGGGCGAAATGATAGTTTAAAAATAATTTTAATAAACATAGACATCAACAAAAGTAAAAACGGTTCATTGATAAGTAAACTTAAATTAAACGTTAGATACGCCAACATCAAATTTATAAATTGACAATTTACGAGCAGCTGGCAACTGCAGCGCCAACAGCTCCGGCACCGAAACGTCAAGTTAATAAATCGCCGGTAAGACAAAAAAAAATTAATTGCAAGATTTTGTGGGTTTTTAAGACAACAAGAGCTAAATAAACTAAGGAAAACTATTTTCTTTACCGCCAATAAAATTTGGCAATTTTGACGTGAACAGCCCAAAGAAAATCGAGAGGGGAGAGAAACAATCCCTAATTCGAGAAGTGGCACAATTTGAATCAAGCGTGTGTATGTATTTCACGGCAGCACACTACCAATCCAAATTTAAAAATCGGCAATGCGCTTAACGTACCACAAGTTGCATGTTTGTGTCATTTTTTTTAGGTGGGGTACGACAATTCTTTCTCTCCCCTTATCTGTTCTTTTTGGGACACTTGAAATGGTGTGGTTTGCTTATATCAAAGGAATTCGACACTGCATATATTTTGTTCTTTATAAAAGGCCAATATTTAATGAGCTTTTAATGAGGATGAAAATTGTTGCTTCTTCGAGATTTTTATAACACAATATTTTTATTTAAAAAATAATACATTATAAAAAATAAAACAAGTCCATTAATCCAAAATCATTCCTCTTTTTAACTTTTTACATACTTAAAAACCGGTTTAAATTAACAAATTTTCATGTCTGTTCTTATTTAGAGTTTTAAACACATTTCTAACAGCATCCGAATTGTATACGAAGTATCTGAGGAGAAATCAGTAATAAAAAAGTTTAGAAAATGCTTTAAGATTTTCTGCTGGTCATCCTAAGAATATTTTTCCCTTAGTTTTAAATACTGGTTTATGGATTAACACATTCGCGGACAGTACCAAATAAAGTCGTCAAAAAATAATCACTTTTTTTTACTTAATTAAGTTCATTTTTGTATGAATACATGACTCAGTGAAAAAAAAGTGCATTTTCGGTGAGTATTTTTCCTAAAATGAAAGAGGTTATGGCAGGTCTGTCCCATTAGACACATTTTTTTTCTATACATATGCGTCAATGAAATATATTTTAGTCATGTAAACAAAGGATCTTAAAATTCATTCCCAATCTGTAAAATAAATTCTCAGTGGTCGTTACAGTTTAAACTTCCATTGTCATAACTGGCTGCCCGTTTTTGCCGCCTTAATTGCTCCTTTGGAGTAATCATGGCCCTAAGGCTGGAAAGTTGGCCCCTGTTTTAAAGGATCAAAATTAACAATTACTTTTTTTTTTACTTAATTAAGTTCATTTTTGTATGAATCATGCTCAGTGAAAAAAGTGATTTTCGGTGAGTTTTTTCTCTAAAAGAAGACGTTATGGTCTGTCCCATTGACCATTTTTTGCTGATGGGGCAACCTGCTATGCCGTCACTTAAAGGAAAAATATATTATTGAAGCACAAATACGTTTATTGGCCTGATTAAACATATCTTAATCAAAATACAACACATTTTTATTTAACATCATCAAAATAATCGGATGGTAATATAAGGGGTGATGGCTGAAAAGTTTCCTTACATTGGGACATTTTATTTAGGCCTGCAGTAAGCATAATCCCAGAAACTTGCTTATTTCATCTTTCGTGATAGGCTTGAAAACTATACTCCGCGAGTGGCGGGTTTTAGGACGAGAGGAACTGGTCAAGTGCTGTCCATAAATGTTACTGGAATCGACTAACAAGCGCATAATCTGTTCGTCCCATAGTTGTAAAAATACACCTAGTGGTGTATCCGTTGAATCCGAATCCAGACAAACTTCTTCTGGTATTCCATTTCCATTCAGGGAAAAGTCGTCAATTGCTACCGTATCATTATACCATTCAGAGTCGTCCAAATCAGTTTTGACTGGTAATGGAGCCACTTGGTCATCGGAATCGGATTGCGGAATTTGTGGTGGTGGTATACTGTTCGTGGGAGAAACGGGCTCAGAAATAGGAGATGATGACAAACTGGCCTCAGGAGAAGTAGCTTGTTGTTGTTCAGAGTCCGAAGAGTCAGCCAGCCATTTTAGGACAAATTATGCTTTTTCCAGAGCTGAAAGGTTCCGATTCCTCATCGGTCGATACTTCCTCGTACAGCTTTAACAACCGCGCCTCTTCCTTAGGATCCATATTTACCACCAGTTGTAATGTGCAGGTAAACTAAATAAATAATAACCAATAATTAAAACTAATAATATAATAGAACAAAATTAATACCTCCGACAAAAGTACAGCGGCACCCATCCGGATGCAGACACTTCAAAATAAACAGATACACCAAAAAAAACCGAATCTAACCAAACATCAAATCAGAATATCTAAACTAGAAATACAAAATGTCAAAGGCGGTGCGATCGCAAAAAGTGGTTTTCCCGCCATACTTTTTGGAAAGTGGACCTGATGCCATAACGATGCGTTAACGAATATTATTATATTCATTTTATTCCCTGAACAAAAAAGTAGATAAACTCCATTAAATTTAACATAAATCTACAAATATTAATTAATTCCCTCCACAAATTAATAAAATTTAAAATTATTAATCGCAAGTTTTGTTCACATTAATTGCATGAAACGTGCTTTGTGGAGTTGATGCTTCTCCAACTGAGAGAATGTCTAAATAATTTTACCCCATTAAAGTCAAAAACAAACCTTTTTTTATTTATTAGTTTTTTATAATGACATCCAGTAAAAAAGTGATTTCGGTGATATTTCTCTAAAATGAAGATTATGATCTTCCCAAGACCATTTTTTGCTGATGGGCAACCTGCTATGACCGTACTTAAAAAGGAAAAATAATTAAGTCAAGAAGCACAAATACGTTTATTGGCTGATTAAAATATGTTAATCAAAAACAATACATTTTTATTTCATTCAAAATAATCGGATTTATAAATTGAAAGGTTTCCTTACATTGACATTTAAGGCCTGCAGTCATAATAGAACTTGTTATTCATCTTTCTTTATAGGCTTAAAACTATACTCGCGTGCGGAATTTAAGATGGAACTTAATCTGTCCAAAATGTTACTGAATCGACTAACAAGCCATAATCTGACGTCCTATTTAAAAACACTAGTGGTTATCGTTGAATAAGTGCCTTCTTCTGTATTCATTTCATTAGGGAAAAGTCGTCATTGCTACCAAAAATCATTATACCACAGAGTCTCCAAATCAGTTTGACTTAATAACCACTTGGTATGAATCGCGATTCTGAATTGTTGGTATACTGTTCGGGAGAAACGGGTAAATAGAGAGATGTGCAAATTCAAAAGCACGTGTTTTAGATCAAGAGTACCAGCTATTTTAATCATAATTTCCTACTTCCAGCTGAAGGTTCCGATTCTCATGGTCATACCCTCGTATAGTTTAACAACCGCGCCTTTCTTGGTCCATATTTACCACCAGTTATATTGTGCAGGTAAACTAAATAAATAATAACCAATAATTAAAACTAATAATATAATGAAAAAATTAATATTTGCAAAAGTACACGCATCCATCAAATTAAATAAACTAGATATCACAAAAAAACGAATTAACAACATAAACAAATATACTAGAAATACTGAAACCGACTAAAACAGTGAAAAAAAGCAAGGATTGCACGCAAAAGTGGGGTTTCCCCCATACCTTTTGAGGTGATATCGCACCACTGGTTAACGAATATTATTTTCTCTGTTTACTGGACACAGTGATTTCTGCCATTAGAATACATGTATTTAAAGCGGCTGACGCCGTCCAGGCAATTAAAATGACTGATTTAAGTCTGTCAATTAGGCATGACGCTGTGGCAGGTTGTCCGCGAACGTGTTAAGACCTGTATAAATTTTCTATCCACCAGAACTAGTCAAAACAACCGTTTTTTCTATGTATCTACAGTGACTCACAGCTTAAATGATGTAGCAACTATTAAAATGAATTAACTTTTCTTCGAGGCTCAATATTTATTTGAAAATCACGACATACTAAAATTTAATAAATTTAATTGTAAGTCCTCAAGAGTCGTGTATATTAATATTTTACTCTAAATATGCAATATCTAAATAACAATAAATATGTAATTAATTAATGTACGATTTCAAGCTTACAGCTTAAATAATGCAGCTAAATTAAAACAGAACAAAATTTATCAATTTGAAATTTACACAGTATGCGTTGCATTCGTTTTTTACTTAAATTGTTTTTATTTATTTTAACATGTTAAAGCAGATTTTTAGCGAGTAATACGAAATTATTTAAGAATGGGTTCTCGAACTATAATTTCTAAAAGAAATTTAATTATTACCCACTACAGAAATGGATATAGCCACCGAAACATATCCAAATCGGTAAATAAAAGTTCATCAACCATCTGGCACATTATTGAATGTTACCGAAATAAAAATAGGATTGAAAATAAATCGAGGGTAGCTCCTAATAAGATATTCAAAAAGTGCGCCGAAATTAAGCGACGGGGTGAACAGACAGTTAGGAAAAAGATGTAACACCGAAACCATTCGTTGAATATTAAGAAAAAATAATGGTCGAACGGCCAAAAACAAAAATTGCATTAGCCTAAGAAATGGACACGTAAGATTGGAGTTTGCCAGGGAGCATATTAACAAGAACTTAAACTTCTGGAATTCTGTAATATTTGCTGATGAAACCAAAATAAACTTATTTGGGTCCGATAAAAACTTATCCGTATAAAAAAAGCCTAATCAAGAACTAAAATTTAAAAATATTAAAGCCACAGTAAAGCATGGTGAAGATGGAGTAATGTTATGCATCTTTTAAGCTGTGAGTCACTGTATATTTTTTTACAATAACAACCGCTTATGATACACACGACTGACACAGTTTGACCACAAACAATGTTTGGACTATACCTTGAAAATAAAACAACATAAAATACATTTTAACAAAAACATCAGATATATGACAATTTGTTACGTATGCTTCACTTTTTTATTGTCATTTGAAGGATCGGCTCTGGACAATTGAGCTTCCAAAAAACTTATTAGTCTCATAAAATATCGTGCCCGCGGCTTCAGATATTCAAAGGTCACAAAATTTGTTTTTTCAAAATATCTCGCTTCCTATGGTTCTAATAATATTTACTTTTAGTACGAAAATTGTAGGGCACAAAATTCCCTTAAGTTTTGTTTTAATTTTTTTTATACGCTTGACCGTTTTTAGGATAGAGGGCGGAGAGTGCGCGGCGCTTAACCATACAAAGTATAATGCAAGGTCAATGGAGACTTTCGGTAAATAATATGTCGTATAAAGTTAATTAATCACTAAAGACTCCATAATTATGAATAATTTGCATTATTTATCGGTACATTCTATTGAATAATATTTTTTATTTATTAAATATATTTGTTTAATAAACATTACCTACCTCGTGTATTAAAAAAAAATAGTTGAAATACTTTAAGGATATTTTAATTATATTTTTTAATATCTACGTTATATTTTTTAGTAGAAAAGAAATAAAGTAAACTCATTTTAATTACATTTTTATTTAGCTATTATGTATTATACATGACTTTAATTTATTAAAAAGACCTGAATGAGATGCTGGCCAGTTGGTTAAACCAGTGCCATAAAACCGCATTAAGAAAAAGGACCAAGTCTGAATTTTCATCTTTTTAGTCATCATCTTCCGGTTGCTCGAAAATTTTCAACCAATTATCGTCACCGTTGTTGTGAAGGATATTTGTCTTTAAATCGTCAAGGAAGGGAGGATCAAATACACTTTCTTCGTCGAAATCACGTTAATGCGATAAAGCATCGAGGCAAGTTTACTCAATTTACGCTGGCCACAAGCTAAAGAGCATTGCGACCCAGATTTTCTGCATCCGCAGAGTGAACTACATCTATTCTTGCAGTTGCAAATTATAGTGTTCAGAAGTTCATATGGAGCTGGTGGCAATATTGTCATTATCAGTTCCAAGAGTTCATTTTGCTGCGCCCAACCCCATTTTTCTAAATTTGTTCCTAACCAAGTTTAAATTTGATCATATACACGGTTAATATTTGGATAGGCCGCTGCACTTGTTGGTAAAAAATTAGATAACTTTACATATTATTAAGCTTTGTTGACTTGATAAATTGAGTGTAGCGAAGATGATCGATAACATCTTCAGATTTTGGAGCAATATGTACACGTCTGGCAAACCAATTTCTTGGGTGCCGAGATTTTCAGTGCGGTAAAAGGAGATGTCAATTTAATAGGAAAATCCTTAAGCGAAATAAAGACAGAAAACATGCTGTTTGCGATTCCCTTTCTACCGGCCCACCAAGAAGAGGGGAACACTGCGGGCAAGGCATTCGAGCGGACTAGGCAGTATCAACCGAACCCCGGACGTTAAAGGAGTTATTGTCCAACGCATATTTTTGAGGTTTTTTATAATATTTTCGTTTTTATGTGGTCATGTTAATCACTGTAGTATTTAATACAACAGTTATTAAATGATTGTTGAATTTTTATCAGACTTAAGCCAATAAAAAATATAAAAAAACCTAAGCTATGAATTAATATCAAATGACAAAAAAGTATAAGAGCTCAAATTGATGACCTTGCAGGCCATGGTATGGTACCTCTGCCACAAACAAGCCGTTTAGGAAAAGTGCTAGTCAAAAATTCCTAAACTGGCCTTGCGTTATGAGCAAGACAGCCATCCTGCTGAAACCAAATTTTTTCAAAATTAACATTTAAGGTCCGCACAGCCTGTAAAATTTCCTCTTGCAGCATTTTCAAATATGTTCCCCGGTTAAGTTACCTTCAATGACAAAAAGTCCTACAATGTTGTCGCCCAAAATGCCCGCCCAAACGTTTAATTTTTGGCGATATTGTGTCCGTACAGGCGCACTTAAATGTTTATTTTCCCGTGACCAATATCTGGCGACTTCAGGACTATCATAACCATGAAAAGAAAATGATGTTTTATCTGTAAAAAGAATATTTTTTAGAAAATCATCATCTTCATCAATTTTTCTTCTCATGGTCTCACAAAACTCTATTCGCCTGATATAATCACCTGGGAAAACTTCTTAAGTAGTTTTAATTTTGTAGGGTTTATACCCATGCTTTCTTAACACATTTTTAAATGTGCGGTCTGGAATACCAATTTCTTGGGAAATTTAAATGCTGGAGCATGACTCATTTGCTTCCATAAAAGCACATATATTTTCGTCCCTCTCGACTCTTTTTTCAGAAATAGGACGGGCTTCTTGGTCTTTGTAATAGCATCTACATTGGTAAATGCACCCGGATTTTTTAAAACGCTTAAAGATATTTAAAATCGTTTGGCAGGATGGGACCTATAGGCCAGGGTACCAACAACTTTAACGACAATTTCAGCATTGGAATACCATAAAATTACAATAAGTTTTTGTTCACGAGAATTAATTTTTTTAAAATAGCAGAATATTATTATTTTCAATGCAAAAGCCTATGTAAAAATGAGCTTAGCCGCCCTAGACAGTTATTAAAAGTATTGCGTAAGTGAACACAACGGGCAGTGTTCCAACCAGTAAAAATAAAATTATTTATATTGTCTTGCCTGAGTGAAATAATAACTACCTATTATTAAAATAATAAAGTATCTTTAACCACTTCAAAATACTAATATTTAAAAAAATATATTTTTTTAATAAAAAGTTTTTTAAAATGTATAATTTTTAAAACATTTCTAAAATTGCTAATAAATATTTTACGAAATGGCAATACTGTCGAAAATAGCTGGTCGCTTGAACTGCATTCCCCCAGCTTTCAATATGCTAACGAATCGCCATCGACCGTCGACATATTGGAAGTGGAATAGGGGAAATTGTTGTCGTTCTCTTTTCAATCTGGGTCATACTATATGTACCCTACTCTATTGCATTAAAATTGGCATGCAAGCTTTTGCCTTGCCAACCATGTATATTGCCAACAAGATAGATCTTATTAAATATAATGTACTAATTAATAAATAATGCAAACTATTCATAATTATAATTTTTTATGTAATTAAGTATTTTTATACGACGTATTATTTAGCGGGACTCAACGGATGAACTTGCATTATACTATGTATGGCTAAGCTCTGCGCATTTTCCATGCTTTATCTCAAAAACGGTTAAGCGTATGAAAAAAAGTTTTAAACAAGAGAATTTTATGCTCTACAATTTTTATAATAAATGCAAAGATCATTAAAACAACAGCACGCGAGATATTTGCGAATAACCGAATTTTAAGATCCTTGACCATGGATATTTTAGGACGCGGACACGAGATTTTATGAAATTTTTGAGACAACTTTGAGAATGTCATAATAAAGGCTTGTACCAGTTTACAACTTATTATCTCTCATTCCAAAGTTCGCCCCTTTTTTTGGCACTAATAACTTATTTCCAAATGTCCAAATTGCCTATATACCCGCAAACAAAGCAATCACAATCACAAAAAAACGAACCGTATAAATATGTGTTATTTTTCCGAAAAAAATAAAATCTTGTACTCAAAGCCGTGAGTTGAGCGAACAGTACTATTAAAGGCTACCTGTCGACTAAACTTTTTAACAAGTTGCTGCTCATGTTAAGGAGGGGGCAGGGGGTAAAGTATGATTGGTCAAGAAAATGCATTTTAAAGAATTTTTTATAAAATATTGTTGTTATTGATTTATTTTCAAAATTAGTATATAATAATACAACATTTAACGAATATTTACAAAAATATAAAGAAATAACGGTTGCCTCAAAAAAAAAATGCGGTGACCGCGATTCCTCAGCACTATGTTATTTGAAATAAACAAAACAAACTGTTTTAATTAGTTTATTAGTTTCTACCTCAATTGACGCCAAGTTTTTTTAATTTATCAATTTAATTTTTTTGCATTTTGAAGTTGAAATGTCGCTTTTTTGACAATAAAATTGACCTATTTGTTGTTGTAAGATTGATACTATAAAAAAAATCTACTCCACTTGATGGTTATTGGTATATAGTATATGTGTATATATTTTTAAAACGATTGGTTCAGTAGTTTTTTCGGACCTTAAAAATTACACGTTTGGGAAAATTGATTTAAAGTTGGAGCAACGGCAATTAAAACTATCATAAATCCGTCAGTTTTGCTCCCATTAACGTCAAAATTTAATACAATAGTCTTGAGATATTATATATTCATAATATTGAATAAAAAAATAGGAAAAAAGTTTCAAACTTTACCCCCTCCCATAAGAAACAAATAACAACAAAAAAGTTATTACTTAAAAAAATCTTTTTATATTGTGGCTGAGTCTCTTGACTACAATTTTTAATTTTATTCCCATCTTAATAAAATAAGATTGTAATTTATGTATATTAGTTCTTTGACAAAGATCATCTCCCTGCTTTTTGTTTATTTTAAAGATTTAATTCTTAAATGCGTTTATGTTAGTATTATTTTTGTTAGGATACAAATGTAGAGTCGAAATTATACCCATTTTTAATGACGTTATTTTTGTTTATCTTTGTTTAGTTTATTCCAAACAGCGGTGACAACCAACCTCTGAAAAAAATTGGTGACCGCTAATTATTCATTTATTTATTTTTTGGTTATGGGAAGTATCCGTCACTGTCAATCAAAAACATTGGTGTGTCAACTTGTAGAAAGTTATTTCGAAAAGTTTTAAATAACGCCTAGAAAAAGGTAAAATTTTACTTTACGGACACGCCGATTTTTATAAAATTTTGCATACGGGGGTTTTTTGGGGCGCTGATCACGAATCTAAAATTGGTTTTTTTCCGGCAACCTCTGGTTTTTGAGTTATGAGGCCTCCAAGTGAACTAACCTCAAAATTCTCCCTTCTTAAAACTGATTACCAACAAATGGAAACATACAATGATTAGGCACTTATATATTAAACAAATACACTAAAATTTACAATAATTTATCGTCTATTTTAGGTAAAAATTATCTCAAATGAATCCACTTTTCTGTACGTTGTAAGAAGATTTATGATGTATAACTGGTTACCTGATTCATACTTGAGTTGTAAAGATATAAAAAACTGGATTTATTTAAGATGTTTTTTACTAAAAATAAGCAATAAACTTTTGTAAATATTAGTGTATTCGTTTAATATATAAGTGCCCAATCAGTGTATGTTCCATTTTGATGGTAATCCGTTTCAAGAAGGAGGAATTTTGGAAAATTGTCCATTTTGAGGTTAGTGCACTTGGAGGCCTAATAATAACTTAAAAACCATAGGTTGCCGGAAAAAAAATTTTAGGTTCGCGATCAGCGCCCCAAAAAAACCCCGTATGCTAAATTTTATAAAAATCGGCGTGGTGTTCGTAAAGTAAAATTTTACCAAAAGAAATATTAGGTATAATGAACAATCGCAGCTGATAATTTTAAATATCCTGGCTTTTTAACTGGAAAAGGAACAACTTATTTTATCCAAAACTTATTATAGTAAATCAAAATGGATATAAAATCTAATTATTTTATTTATTAAATATTTTTACAAGAAATAAAAAATTGTATTGTGCCAAAGAATTAAAAATCTCTTAGACATTTAATTTTGACAAATTAAATAGCACGTGTTGATTTCTATAAATAAGAAATGTGGATTAACAATGTTTTCTATACATTTTTTAACCAAAATAAGTTGCACCGAACCACAACCCCACAAAAATCAACAGTTCATTTAATTTTATTTGTCGTTTTTTTGGGATTGCTTCATAATTGACACTATATTTACAAAAATCACAGTGTCTTAAGCTTTATAATGCTTGGAAGATCAAAACACTAATAAATAGGAATATTTTTTTAATTCCTTTGAACTCTGCTACCTAAACTAGAAGTATTTACATAACACTACTTGATGATTTACCTGTGTTAGATTCTAAAACTGTAGACAAAGCCCTCTTATTAATAACTAAGTAAGAGTTGCTATGAATTTGCGTGTAGATCTTAATTTTCATCAAAAACTTTGACAAGTGCAAGTAGCACAGTCACTGAAGGGTTTCACCTCCGAATTCTTTGAATCTTTATCAATTTGCGTTAAAATTGGTAAGTAGTTAGAGGATGCTTCACGTAACAAAAGTGACATAGTGGCGACTTGCGCTTTTACCCTGGGGCTGGATGTCACCCCTTCTCGGAGGTTAAAATTATTTTATCAAAAATAATCCCGGGAATCGATAAAGGGACCAATTCTAAGCAACTTTTGTTCTATAAAGTTATTAACGATTGAAAATGTTGATTTGTCATGTTTTAAACCTGCAGATAACTCCAAAACTATACGTTTTTCTAAAAAAATTGTCTTTGCCAAAATAAAAGATATTAAAAAACAGAGGTTTTTTAGAAAACATTTAGGTTAAATCTAAAGCGACTTATAGCTACTTAAAGGATTCATTTTTTTTACTCAACGCAAGTACTCGAGGTTAAATAACGGAAAACCGATACATTTTTCGGAAAATATCATCAACACTTTTTTTAAAGTACATGCAAACACCTTTCAAATAAGCTCCGGGTTAAGTACATTGTATTAAAAATAAACGAGTTATGATGAAAATAATACGGGGCTCTTAAATTTAAAAAATAAAACCTACGCCACTTTAACCATAATTAACATTTATTAAATTCCTTAAGAGATTTAATTTATTTAAGTGTAGATAAAGAGTTCAAAAAGTTTGACCGGTTTATAATGCTTATTTTTTGAAAAAAAGTACTATTTTTTAAAAATAGAATTTTTCAAATTTTTCTATAAATGTATCTTATTTTTATAATAACTATAAAACTACTAAATTTACGTAAAAAATAATAGAAAAAAATTTAGATGTTTTAACAAATATTTTGTTTTTTTTTCTTATTTCTGTAGGATAGAAGTTGAAATTTTATTGTGAGGATTATCTGACCCGAGCTCTGTAACCCTTTAGTAATTAACATTAAAAAAAAGATATCAATGATCTTATAGCCCTTGAAATACACTTAAAAATGGTTTTTGGATGGATCCGATAACATAAAAATTAACAAAGTTATCGTAAAAAAACAATCGCATATTTTTGTTCCAACAGTTGGTGCACTAGATAAACATACTAAGAGGGTTTACTTACAGACCCAGATATGGCTTGGTAATAAAAATATTCGTCCGATTGATCGGGGATGGGTTAATATTAAAGGATCTTTACAGATAGTACAAAATCGAAATCCACCTGCACCAGATAAACTACTTAAAATGATATTTTGCAACTGCAAAAAAGGCTGCGATGCCTCTTGCGGTTGCAGAAGAATTAGACTATTTTGTAATGCAACATGTGGAATATGCAGCGGTCACAATTGTCAGAATTGTCCTCCAATGGACCAAGAAGAAGAGATGGATTCTGATAATAGTTCTGATAAAAAATCGTTTTTAAATTTTCATTAATTCGGCTTTGATAATTTGAATTTTTTGCATTTGACAAAAAAAAACTTTTGTTCATTCATACATTGTAATCAATTAAATCAATTAAAGTTGCTAAAAAATATTTTTTTAAATTAATTTTATGATACAGGGTAGCTTTTAAGGGTCGAAATTTTACAACAAACCTTTTTTTTATACTCAGACAATAAGATTTTTAGTCATAAATGCATTATTGAAATAATTTAAGCTGCTTAAAAATGAATGATTATATTGACTTCAGGTGGTTTTAAGGGTTAAAAACTTAGAATAAATAAATATATAAATAATTTTTATATTTAGCAAAAATGATTTTAATGCACATAGGAAACGATTAAAGCTGCTAAAAATATTTTTTTCGTTGATCTCAAGATAACGAGTGGTTTTTAAGGATTGAAAAATTAAAAGTAAATCAATAAATTATATCATAAGCAGTAAACAAATTTTAAGTGTAATATTTCAGGGAAACAAAAAACATTTTATTAGGAATTTTTTGCCTCAAGGGATGGTCTCTGAGGGTTGAAATATTTATTAAAATTAAAAATCACGCTTCAAAATGTTACAGAAACTATATTCTACTCAACTAAATAAAATTTCCACGGATTGAATGCTTTAATTTGCATTTCTTTCAACTTTTTGCAAAAGGGGTGGGTTTCACTAAAATGCGAGAAGCGCAAGTTGAGCACATGTCACTTTTAAAGTTAAGGGTAAAATTAGCTTGATTCAAAATTTTCATAAAAATTGATGAAGGTTTAAAGAATTCTGAGGTTATAGTCTATTTTTACCTTCAGTTCCATCCAAATTCCACTTTATATTTGAACTCTTCTCGTAGTTAATATATAGGGACGGATCAAGCTGTATAGACCAACTACAAAAACGTTCCAAATTAATTTCGCTCTCGATAATCTTTTAATTTAGTTCCAATATAATATGCCGCACCTCTCTTATGGTTACCACAGAAGGTTATGCCTTAGATATCTGTAAAAGTTCAACTATCGCTGTGGTACTTAAAAAATGGTATTTACTTTTTTACTTCTTTATTCCCTACATATTTTTTGTAACAACATTAACAGCAAAAATTAAAAAAAAAACAATATGGCAATAAACTACACTTTTTATCAACAAAAGTAAGGCATCCAAGAAAATATCGTTTACTCTACCAGTCTTACCAGAATTATGCAGGACAATGCCTTAAAAATTCCGTATCAAAATAGACTATAGTCACAGTTATATCGTCCCTAAATACTCTAACAACATCCTCGGGCAACGTGAGCAACTGCGATATCTTCATATGATCAATCCCGTATTCTGTCCCACCCAGCGCGTTACGGATGATGTGTGTCGCCGCATTTGAGTCTTTGGGTTTTGTTTTTAGTCCTTCCTTACGCTGAAGAAGTAGGTCGTTGATGTCGCTCAGTTTCATGTTTTTTCTTGGAAGTTTGAGGGGGTTCAGGGTAACTTTGCCTTTCATGTGTTCTCCTACAAGTCTTACAGCCTGAAAATAGACGCAAACATTATTAAAGTAAAGATTTGCCTTTATCAGTAGCGTACTAGCATAGTTTACAGATATTTTTTGGGAACCCAAACTTTAACAGTAAACCAACAGTTCTATCTCTCGCGTTACTTAACATTTCTTCTGTCATGCCTTGACCCCCCACTACTCCTCTCCAAGAGCGAAATCGCGCGTTTAGGTCAATAATCGGAGACTTTTTTTACACTTTTTACCAAGTTTATACGAAAATCGAAGATATACAAGTTGAAGAATAAAATAAGAAGTTTAATAATGCAAATACACTAAAATTTACAGTATTTTAAGGCTTATTTTTAGTAGAAAAAACACCGCAAAGGTTTTCAGGTTATTTCATGTCACTTGGAGGTGTTTTTTAATAAAAATAGACATTAAAATATTTTAAGTTTTAGTGTATTTTTTTAATATGAACGAAATTTTAGGAAAGTGTTCATTTTAAGGTAAGTCCACTTGGAGGCCAAGTAACCTAAAATCCAGAGGCTGCCAGAAAAAAATGATTTTAGATTCGTAATCAGCGACCCAAAAAACCCTCGAAAGCAAAAAATTATTAAAATCGGCGTTTGTCCGATAAGTAAAATTTTACTCTATTTACTAAAGTTAAATCGGATAGCAATTGCAGTATAATACACCGAGTCCTCCAAAATATCAGTGTAAAATACTTAAACTGCTGTTTTGAAAAATATATATAATATAATTATATTAATTTATATATATATTATCATTTTTCTTTATATATCATAATAATTGATTTTTAATTTAATATTATGCTTATAGCGTACCGCCTTTAGGAATTTTGTCACTCCTAAAAATTAAAAGCAAATACATTAATAAAAGTTTACACGATTAAAAATACTAAGCAAACAGTGAAATTTCTAAAAAAGTAATTACACACGACCTCGAGGCACAAGTTGAACGACTTAATCAAAAGGCATATCTTTATTGCTGTATTCAGCATCAGTGCCTTCTTTGTGGGAGTAAAACTTCTAAAAAAAGCAATAGCCAACCAGCAATAATGGGTGAATCCCCGAGTTTGAGACTTTTATTATTTATAATCCTAATATTATACATACTTTTTCGAAAATTATTTTTCTAATGTAAAATTTGTACTGCACAAAAGTGTAAGAAATATATACAGGGTGATTCATAAGGAAAGGTCAATACTTCAGGTACGTACTTAGGGTCCAAAAATAAGCATAAAAGTCTATATAAATATGGGTCCGCAAGGCCTTCGTTTCTCATATACAGGGTGTTAAAATTTTTATTTATATTTTTTTATTTTTTTTATATTTTTTTAATGTTTTTCTAAACACAATTTAGAAACAATAATTTTATTAAAAATTAAAATACATATCGTTTAATTATACATTTTATTTAATTTTTTTCAAATTTTGCTATTATAAAATCAGATGCGTGTCATGCGTGGTATTTTTTTAAATCCAAATATCTCAAAAATGGTTGCTAATATCGACTTTTAACAGGTATACCATTTTGACGTAAAAACGACAAAACAGTGATTTAATTTACTTAAAAATGTAATACAGGGTCGTACCAAAAAGTTGTGGTTGTTCAAAACAGTAAAAAGACGTGTAGGTGACTCCCCCTACAAGTAAGAGCCGTAATAAGATTAGATTCGAATCCGTCATACCAAAAAACCCCCGGATACCAAATTTTGCTCCAATATTTACATTATCATAGATTTTATTTAAAAAATAGAAAAATTAAATAAAAACTTTAACACCCTGTATTTCAAAAACGAAGGCCTTGCGGACCCATATGTGTAAAGACTTTAGGTTTATTTTTGGACCCCGACTACGTTCCTTAAGTATTGACATTTCCTCATGAATCACCCTGTATAAACCTTTGTTTCGAATGGTTTAAAATGTGTTCTAATTTTTTTTCAATATTTCCAAAATTTTTAGTATTTCCGAGAAACGTTCGGAAATTTCCAATATTTCCATTTCAATTTACAACAACAGTCAGATAAATGAATCATTTAAGGAGGTAAATGGTAATCATACGTATATTTAAATGCTGCAGTTTTAAACATATTGTGCTTTAAAAAGTAATGCAGCAGAAAATTTTCTTTTTGGAAATGAAACACAATATTTCGGTTGGGTATGGTATATATAATTTGTTTTTCGTATTGGTAGGAGAATTTAAAAAAACAGAAAACTGGCTTCACTTTAAATAAAAACGTTAATGGCAATCCCTGAACAAAATCTATATACACAACAATTTTTAAAATATGCGTTCAGTATCAAACATTTTTTAATTTAGTTTTATATAAATATTTGACCACTCTGTACAAGTTTCACTTAATATAGCATAATGTCAAAAAGTAATGGTTACCTGTAATGGCGTAAGACAATCCCATAAGCCATCCGTAGCTATAATTAGAAATTTATCTCTAGGTGTAAGTCTATGATAAGTGACTTCGGGAGTAGCTGTCAAGTATGGAGGCGTATGGTAGTTCGGTGGGATCATATGCTCTCCAAAATTTCTAGCCACTAAGTCAGTCATTATTTCCTGAAATTAAATAAGTTTTAAAATTATTTAGAATATTTATTATCTCACTGCCGCACTTTCGCAATTCGTAGTGCCGTTTTATATGAGTGGACATACTGAAGAAAAGACTTGATGCGCCACTTGTTAATTTTTAATGTTAAACAGCTGCAAGCTTGAGGCCAGAATACAAGAATTGTTTCATGTTTTTCTCTTGCGTTGATAATAATATCTTCCTCATCCAGAATCAAAGATATAACAGCTAATTCTTCAATTGAAAAATTTAATAACATTTTTCGGCCGCATTTATTACAAGCAATTAAATACTTTAACGTTTATTTATTATTAATTATGAGTCAAATACATCCGACTTCGATTATTGACGATTCAAGACTGAATCGTGAACTGAGTCAGATTATCTTATGTAAACATAATTAGATTTTACCTGACCTAGATCGGACCGCGAACAAACTGTGATCGACCTTATAGTGTGAATCCAGCTTAATTAAGCGTTAGTAATTTAATGATTTTCATATATTTCAGAAAAATTATATTAGGCCGCTTACAGAAGGGCGTGTTTTAGTATCTGGTATGTTTTAAGTGTAATTCCACTGCATCACAGTAAAAATATGGTGCTCTTTTATTACTACTTTTATTTACTAAGCACAGACTTTACCGTTTCTAAAATTTATTTTAGATTTATAGTACATGGAAGAATACAGTTTAGAATTTTCCTTCTTTCCTTCCTTCTTTCTCTTTTAGTTTTCCTTCTTCCTCTTATTTCTTTTTCTTTTCCTTTTTCTTTTTTCTTCCACTATAGTAAAATTTGGAAGTAATGATGATGGCACACTCGAACGTAAAGTTATTCGGAGGTAAAATACCCCTCCATTCGGTTCTCCGGGCGAGGGGTACATATGGGTCACAAATATATGTGAGCTTAACTCCAACGTGAACTCTGTTTACCATTATCTTCAATCCTCCAAACCCCACATACTATTTCTTACCGAAACCCAAATAAGTCCCAAAACAGCAACCCACCACCTCCTTTTCCCAGGATATGAACTCATTTCATATTATCGACCCCATGGCGGCGTTTGTGCTTACGTTCGCAACGACCTGGCTTGTGCTAGGGTTTCTAACCTCGAATCGGGTAGGCCTGATATTCTTTGGCTTAAACTTACTTTCAGATCTCCCACCAAATTCATCTGCTGTATATACCGGTCCCCGTCTGACAATTCCCACAACGAGTTCTTTGATTTCCTTTCAATAAAGATCGACAATATTATTTCCCAGTTTCCGTTGGCCGAAGTAATTGTCCTTGGAGATTTTAATGTTCATAATAAGGATTGGCTAGGCTCTACAAAAACTGATACACAAGGCAGAGCAGCAAAAATTTCGCAATCAGCAACTCGCTCACCAATCTAATTATGGAACCTACCTACTTTCCTAGGGTTCCCACCCATAATTCTAACCCCCTAGATCTCTTTTTTAATTCCACCCCCGAACTCTATCAAGCATCAGTAACTGCTCCCCTTGGTCGCTCTGACCATGGTTTGGTCACCGTATCATACTCCACACATTTTGAGGCAACTGAACGCATGCCGCCACGAACCGTCTGGCACTACAACTCGGCCGACTGGGATGGTCTGAGAGATTTCTTTGCCAGCTACTCTTGGGATCCTACCTGCTTTTCTACTTTCGATCCTTCCGAAATATGTAAACAAAATACCGAAACAATTCAACTAGGCATTGAGACCTATATTCCCCACACCGTTGTTTTCTAAATTCTGTGATAAAGCCAGACCTTTAAAAAATCAAGCCCACAAAAAGTTTCTCCAAAACCCCAGTCCCGAAAATCGACAGGCTAGCATCGAAGCAAGAAATCAGTATATCAGACCATCTCAGAAGCAAAAGACAGTTTTAACAATCGGATTAAAGCTAAAGTTCTCTCTTGTTCAAATGGCAGTAAAGCTTTCTGGTCCTTTGCCAAAAATATTAGTCAAAACTTTTGCACAAATTCTTTTCCACCCCTAATCTCTAAAAATGGAATTGTTTCTACCTCCAAAGGAAAAGCCGAACTATTTGCCAAACAATTTGCTGCCAATTCTACGCTTGGTCCTCCCACTAATCTTCCACTTCCAACAGTTGTCCCGGTTTCTCATGAAATGTCCGATATAATTTTTAAAGTCAAACATATCAAGCGTACTCTTTCTTCTCTTAATACTAAAAAATCGTCTGGGCTGGATGGCATACCAGCAATCGTCTTAAAAAAATGTGCTCCCGAGCTTGCACCCATCCTAACTCGCCTCTTTCGAATCTCTTACGACACGGGCATTTTCCCGGAGAGTTGGAAAGCTGCACGTGTACAACCTGTCCCCAAAAAAAGGATCCAAAACTCTCCCTTCTAACTATAGACCTATATCTCTTCTTTCTGTTGTTTGCAAAGTAATGGAAAAATTCATTAATTCCCAAATTTTAAAGTATCTGGAAAAACATAAGATCTTACATAATAGACAGTATGGATTCCGTCACAGTAGATCCACAGCTGATCTTCTTTCCTTTGTCTTACACAACTGGAACAAGTCTCTTGAGTTTCTTGGTGAATCCCAGATCGTTGCTCTTGATATATCCAAAGCTTTCGATCAGGTCTGGCATGATGGGCTTCTTAACAAACTTCCTTCTTACGGTCTTCCACCTAAGCTCTGCTCCTGGCTTTCCAGTTTCCTTTCTAACCAACTTATATGAGTTACTGTAGATAGTCATTCTTCCAGCTTCTACCAAATTAATTCTGGGGTGCCCCAGGGCTCAGTGCTGGCACCCACGCTGTTTCTTCTACACATTAACGATCTTCTCTCTTCCACAATCAATCCCATTCATAGTTTTGCTGACGACAGTACCCTCCACTCTAGTATTCAATTTCTTAAGCCACCATGTAATTCTGATTTGGAAAACAAGCGCAGGTCAATGCAGATATCTCTTTCACAAGACCTCAAACTTATCTTGGATTGGGGCGCCAAAAATCTTGTTCAGTTTAATTCCTCGAAAACACAGTCATGTTCGCTGTCGCGAAAAAAGTCTGCCAATGCTTATCCCTTACATATAAGCGGCCACGTTCTACAGAACAAAGAGTCGTTTAATCTTGTAGGCGTTACTTTTGAGAATAACCTCAACTGGCACAAACACATTACATCCATAGCCTCGGCAGCTTCAAAGAAGCTTGGATTCATCTTCCGAGCCAGAAAATATTTCTCTCCTTCCACTCTGTACACTCTATATGTATTCCAAATCAGACCTCTTTAGAATATTGTTCTCATGTCTGGGGAATGGCGTCCCCTACAACACTTAGCATTCTGGACCCATCCAAAGATAACGATCCCACGCTTACAGAGAGGCTTCCTCTTCTTGCCCACCGTCGAGCTGTAGGGGATCTGTCGCTCTTCTATAGATATTTTCACGGCTTTTGCTCAGAGAAATTGGCCAGTATGATTCCTTCTCTGGTGGCTCCCAACAGAGCAACACGTAGTGCAACTTTTATGCATCGTTTTACAGTTCAGTTAGAAAGGCCCCGAATTTCCCGCTTTCTTCGTTCCTTCATTCCTAGAGTGTCAAGACTATGGAACCTGCTGCCCGCAGAAGTTTTTCCTTCTCCTCCCAATCTCCAAATATTTAAGTCCCGTGTGAATAAACTCCCTCTCACCACACTTAAGACACCCACGGTACGTTAGTACTTAGGCATCAGCCTTCGTAGACTGTCCCAAGATAAAAAAAATACTAATTAACTTATACTTACTTTGCTCCACTTAAATCTAAAATCACCCATAGCCCTTAATGGGGCCAATTGGCCTAATAACCTATCCATTTTAATCACAGTTTGCTTTTCTTGTACGGGGTGTTCCGCCAAAATCCTGTCGATTTCGGCTTGATTATAGGTGTTGTGCTCTTCTACAAATTTTTTTGCTATCCACGAATTTGTGTCCGACAGTGAGCCTACAAAAATATAATTTTGAAAACTAGGGATTCTGCGTTAGCAAAAAATTAGCTACTAACCCAAAACAGCAGAACAGTCACCAACATTCGCCACATGAAGATGGGGCCCATCGATATGCGCCACACAACTTACAGCTCCACTCATAGCAACCGAGAGTGTTTTCATATTTAATTTCCCATTTTCTTTGGGCAACGCTTCTTTACTCAAGTCAGCGTCCAGCCTCAGAAAAGCCCTCTCGATCGCCTTGCTCATGTCAAAGTTCTGTCTATAGCCTTCCTAAAACTTTTTAGATGAAAATATCGAGAATATTCGACTTTATTTTGGAAAATTGTACGAAATTTTAATAAAATTTACGTTTCTCGACATAGATACACTAATATATAATATGTACTGCTATAGAAATAATTTATAATATAATAAAAGTTTACAATATTTAAATAAGACAAAAAAAAATCGATTTTTATTTGGAAAAGTTTACGAAATTTTAATGAAAGGACCCCGCACATTTCTTATGGAAGTGGCCCCGGGTGAAAATGGCTGAAATCGATATATGTTTTAGCTTTTGTCATCCTGAGGAAAAGTCTCAATGGGCACGAAGCTCCATTTTGCGGATTTTGGCTTCTACGGAGCTCCAAAGCTCCACAGATCGATCACTATTAACAAATTCAAAAGGTCATTTCAATAGTCTAATGCATAATAATATAAAAAAGTACACGTTCTAATGTTTGAATTTAAATCTAACGATCAAAAACTCAATATAGACAATTGACAGCTAATCTAACTGTCAAACAGCGATAAGCAATTAAAATTGGTAAAATTAATTCCTTTTTTGTTTTCAGGTCGCTGATTTCGAATCTGATGTCAAAAATTTACTTTTGACATTAGATTTGAATTTAGGGGCCTAAAAAACATAAAAACGTGTACTTTTTTAAAATTTTTATCCATTGGACTATTGAAATATGACCTTTTGAATATGTAAATAATGATCGATATCTGGAGCTCCGTAGGAGCCAAATACGCATAATGGAGCTTCGTGCCAATTTAGGCAGGACGAAAAACGCTACAACATATATCGGTTTTAGCCATTTTTACTGGGGTCACTTTCCATAAGAAATGATCGATCAGGGAGCTTTGGAGCTCCGTCTTTGCCAATTTACGCATAATGGAGCTTCGTGGCCATTGAGACTTTTTTAGGAGGAAAAAGCTACAACATATATCGATTTCAGCCATTTTCACGTGGTCACTTCCTATAAGAAATGATCGATCGGTGGAGCTTTGGAACTTCGTAGGAGCCAAAATACGCATAATGGTGCTTCGTGCCCATTGAGACTTTTTCTTAGGATGACAAAAGCTACAACATATATCGATTTCAACCATTTTCACCGAGGGCCACTTCCGATAAGAAATTATTGATCTGTGGAGCTTTGAGCTCCGTAGGAGCCAAAATACGCGTAATGGAGTTTTGTGCCCATTAAGACTTTGTCTCAGGACGAAAAAAGCTACAACATATATCAATTTCAGCCATTTTTACCGGGGTCCCCACCCACAAGAAATGACTCTGCATAAAGGGATTGGTTAGACTTATGTGAGTCCGTAGGAGCCAAAATACGCATAATGGAGCTTCGTACCCATTGAGACTTTTTCTTAGGATGACAAAAGCTACAACATATATCGATTTCAACCATTTTTACCCGGGGCCACTTCCCATAAGAAATGTGCGAGGTCCTTTACGTTGCTAATACATAATCTGTTGTGCTATAGAAATAGTTTGTATTATTTAAATAAGAAAAAAAATCTCCTAAAAAATGCCAAGGGAAGCTCAAATATCAAAAATCCTACCCGCCACTTATTCGGCACATGCGTACAAAACTGAAACTACTTTTTGCTTTAAAGGGATTTGTTAACTTGATATGTTAGATCCACACACGATAGGGATAGAGGTGTGGCAGTTACAAGTTTTTTGTTTTTGCCTTTTGACTTTTTAGGGAGTATTTATTTTTTATTTTTTTACAAACATCATTAAAATTTTATTGAATGGTGTATGTGGGACATTAAGGTCATTACCACATATACAGGGTGTCCCAAAAGTAATGGGACACAGAGCAACAGCAGATTCCTTGGGTCAAAATAATGCCATTTACGTAAACTTGCCTTATCCGAAAGTTAATAATAACACAGATACAGGGTGTTAAACTTTTAATTTTGCTTTCGTTTTTTCTTAATAATTCTTTAACCAAATGACCTAGCGGTACAAAATTTGGGATCTGGGGGTTTTCTGAGGCGAGAAATTTAAATTTGTCCACGCTTTTAATGTTGCTACTAGAGGGCGCCAGCTACGGCCTACCTCACTTGTTTAAATGTGTAACTTTTTAGGCTTAGAATATTGACCTGTTTATTTAAAAATAAGTTTCTATAAATCCATGTGCATCAAAAATGTATATTTTATTTAAGTCTCTAGGAGCAGCCGTTCTCATGATAAACGCACTTTAAAGGATCTTGCAATTTTTTTATGGAAAATAAATTTTACCCAATTGTTTTCAAACTTTGCCTAGTGATAGTTCTAAACACGCTGATCAAAGGTCTTCCAGGGCACAAAGCCGAAAACGCCTCCAACCCCCCCAAAATCACCCTCAAAGGTCACTGGGGATTTGGGGACTTTTGAGGGTGATTTTGGGGGGGTTGGAGGCGTTTTCGGGTTTTGTGCCCTGGAGCACCTTTGATCAGCGTGTTTAGAACTATCACTATGCAAAGTTTAAAAACAATTGGATAAAATTACCATAAAATTGCAAGATCAAAGTGCAGAAACGCTGCTCTAGGACAAATAAAGTATACATTTTTGATCGAATTTATAGTAACTATTTTTCAATAAACAGGTCAATATTCTAGCCTAAAAAGTTGACATTTAAAACAAAGTACGTACTCTCTAGTAGCAAATCAAAAGCGTGGACGAATTTAAATTTTCCCTTTTAAAAAACCCCAGATCCCAAATTTTTACCCGCTAGGGCATTGGTTAAAAATTATTTAAAAAAACGAAAGCAAAATTAAAAGTTAACACCCTGTATCTTTGTTATTATTAACTTTCGAATAAGGCAAGTTTACGTAAATTGCATTATTTTGACTTAAGGAATCTGCTGTTGCTCTGTGTCCCATTACTTTTGGGACACCCTGTAGACAAGCACACAAGCTTCAAATGACAGGGGTCCTTAAAGATTATTTTTAATAATATTCTATATCCTATATTACAGCCTAAGTTTACGTAAACCAACACAATATTTTCAACTGTGTGGAATGCGCTTTTAAATAATCTAAAAAATATTAAATCTTTCTTTGTGTTGTTTATTTTCAGGCAAACCTTATAAAAAATTAAAATAAGTTTAAAAAATACCTCAGCAAGCTCCTTCACAAATTCTTGAAAACTGTTCTTATAAATTTCCCTCACATCCTCGACAAACTGAACCTTATCGTTGTAATTTTCTAATAAATCTGGCGGTTTTGGTTCATTTAGGGAAAGCGACAAATATTGCAGTAAACTCTCGTGTGGCAAAAGACATGCCGTTATGTAGCTAAACAGCCTCTTAGCTATGACTTGTGCACAGGCACCACCTCCGTGCCCATCAAAAACTCCTACTAGAAAACCTAAAAAACGAAATAGCGGTCGATTAGATACGTAGATATTATTGTACAGGATGTTAATTAAATGCATAAATAAATTGTCTAGAGAGCAGGGCTCTTTTGTGGCCAAAAAGAGTTTATGGAGTTTCACTATATATTCTTATGTATTTTGACCTGCTGAATTCGAATTTCGAACTTGTTCACGCGTCAGAAGTAACAAAAATTTGTGATAAACAATTTAATTGATTAAAACGCCATAAAAACAATTTATAATATCAATGGTATCAAATATAGGTATCAATGTTTAACAATCGTTAATCCATTTTTGAACTTTTTGGAAGAAATCCAGTTTAAGGTTTATTAGAAAGAGTAATTTAAACGGAAGATATTGCAAATTGAAAGTTAAAAAACTGCAGTGTTTCGGAGATTAACTTATAACCCGGCTTCCTTTCAAAAAAAAGTTATAATAGCTCAAATTAAAGGGGAAACTGCCAGCTTTAAAAACAAACCTTTTTCGTCATCGAACTATTATTTTACACAAAGTATTAACAATTTAAAGTTATTTTTTTAATTATTATTATTTTTTTAATTAAATTATTGCATATAATTTGTTTAAGTTTGATGAGTTAAAAATTCAATAGTAGGTACATAGTTTTAAAAAACAAAATATTTCAGTATATTATTAACCACTAAACTAAAATTAAGTAAAAATAAAATTCTTTTCAGTGCTTGTAATTACAAAAATATAGTTGGTAATTATTAACTTAAATTATTATTTATATAATACTTCTACATATTTTAACTCCTCTTGCTTAATAAATACAAAAAAATATTTTTAAATATTCTGAAGATGGTTTAACTAATTAAAACGAAACGTCAATTAAACATTAAATTTTATTTTAAAAAATCACAGAAAAAACCCAAACAATAAACAATAAAGTATAATTAAATTGGATTATTTTTAACAAGTTTAACAATCGATTGACGTTTATTATACATTTATACACTATAAATAATGCATAACCATAAGAGTACACAATAAAACTCCGTGGATTAGTTTTTAAAGACAAAGAGTTTATCCAATAAAAGATATTTCTTGGACTTTCATTGTTTCATTCATTTAAACAACGCTTCAACTGATAAGTGTCTTTAGCTGTCGTCAGGTGAATACTGTGTTTACCTGAAGATGGCTGGAAATACTAACCCGGTGAAACGTCGTGTTTTATATAAAGGAAGACAATAAAAGTCCAAGAAACATCTTTTCGTTAACCTACATCATTGTCTATATATAACAAAAAGTTTATATTACATGTAGCCTAAACAAGCCATTAATATATAGGGTTTCCAATTCAAGTTTTACTACTGGGATTCTGACAACTGTAAGCCATACGGAAAATATTAAATTAAAAGAATATTATCACAATTTAGTACTTAGTAAAATGCAGTGTCAAAATTGGGTAGTTTACGATTAGTTTTTGTTTTAATACACCAACATCGTGAAATGCAATTATCTGTATTGTTATTTGGTACACAACTGTTAGTATGTATCTTCAACACTTTTCAAGTGATAACTAAAAACTATAGTCTGACAAACTTAACTGTAGCAGCGAAAGGAATTTAAACTATTTCGAACGAATATATGTGTGTGTGCCAAGTTTAACTACAAGAAAGCAATAGTACTTACTACTATATACTCAAGTGATAATTTTAATGTTAAAATATTTTTTTACAATAACAAAATAAAATATTGAAAAAAGCTGAGAATTAAATGTGGTTGTTATATACTTTAATTTTTATTTAATATCTATTTTGTTTTACTAAGGAATATTATGTTATTAGGTAATTATTTTCCAAAGACCTTATCGATTTCGTCTAAACTGGGAACATCAAACAAAAGGTTTGTCCAGTTGCGAAGTAAACGAACCTGGTTGGTGGAGCTTGTCACATGTTTTGTTTCTATGGGTAAATTTACTTGTGATTGGAAGTGTTTGCGCTGTTTCTGGTTCCTCTCTTGGAATGTCGAATATTTAAACATTCAGTGTCGGAGGTCGAAGGTTTTATCCTTATTTCTAAGTTTTAAATTTGGTGTTGTGTAATTTTGCTTCTTTTGTTTTTCTACCATGTATATACATTTTTTAGTTCTTATTTGATTTTTAAATAGTATTTCAATAGTATTACTATTGTTTTAAAATGAACAAATTTACTTGGGAAAGACACTACGGACAAACAAAAAGTAATAGCAAATGTTTATAGGTAAGTAACAATCTTATAAAACAGTAATCATATTTTTTCTATTGAGTTTAAACATTAAAGCATTAGGATCCCGGAAACCGTAAGATACGAAGTCGGTAATTAGGCAAAGTTGCATTTAGGTGCACCCTGCTTTGGGAAAGTTGAAATCGAGTACTTCGGAGATATCCGGAAAAAAACGAAATTTGCTGATTTCGTTTTTATTTTCGACGTTATTTAAAGATATGGAAAAACAAAGACACTTTCTCTGGCTATTCTTAAGCTCTACAAAACAGCGTTGAGAGATTTTCTGTACGACGTTTCGTTTTCGTTAGACCATCAGCAATTTTATTTTTTTAAATACGGACCTGGGTTTTTTATTTAATTTTTTTGAACCTCTTATTCTCCCAATTACAAAAATGTATAACACTTAATATTTATTAACAAATATGGAACGCCCCTATAAGAAATGATGTGCGTTCCTTGTCTTACTTATTGTCTCTTATGGAAAATATGTTTATTTAACAGAAAAATATTAGTGTTATACATCGTTGTAATTGGGATTATACTGCTTTAAAAAATGTAATAAACAATTGAGTCCGCATTTAAAATAAATAAAGTTGATGATGGTTTCAAAACGACGTCGTGGAAAACTCTCAAGTTTTGTAGAGCTAAGAATGGATGAAAAGTGTCTTTGTCTTTATATCTCTTTAAATAACGTCAGAAAAAAATTAAATGAAATCAGCAAATTTCGGTTTTTTCCGGATATCTCCAAGTACTCGAATTTACAACTTTCTAATCGGCATGTTGTTGCACTAAATGCGCAACTTTGCCAAATTTATCGACTTCGTATCTTCTTGAGATATCATTTCTTGCACTGTATCGAAAAGCTTTATAATATGTAGCGGCAACTGAAGTTGGCAAGTCATCTGTTTGCAACATTTTTTACGAAGAGGGTCTTTATTCGTCTTTATACCATTTTTTACGTCAAAAATATGAAAAAAGTATTGTTTTCATTAAGCTGTTAGCGAGTAACAAAGAAAGCGGGCAAGTCTCGATGATTAGGCAACCCGCTTGTCACTAAATAAAGACTGAGTAATACGCTTTTATTTCAGAACTAACACTGTAATACACAGAATAAAGCATACATCTTTTCATAAATTAAATAAAAGCTACTTTTAAATATACTTCTGTCCATTTTATTTTTGTTTTATTTTGTTAATAGGGTTTGCGATGAAGAAGCCGCAAGCAATTCTTTAAAATTGCCACTTAAACGTAAGCTTGACCGGGTATCTCTTTACACCGGAGTTGCCGTATCAACTGTACGAAAAATTAATAAAGAAGATAAGGAACGGTTGAAAAATAACCCCAATCAAATGTTATCCAGTCCTAAAAAAAACGACGGCGTCTTTCTCTTGTCGAGAAGAATACAAATTTTGATTTTCAAGTGATAAGACATATGATAAATAGGTTTTATCTTAAATTGAAAGTTGTCCCGACCAGTAGAAAATTGTTGCAAAAATTGCGAGAAGATTTAAATTTTTCATATTCTAGGGAAACACTTAGGACGTTACTAATATCAAACGGTTTTTTTGGCGTAAATTTCAAAATAAAAAAAAATTAATGGAGCGTCCTAATATATTACATTGGAGGTACAAATATATACATGAAATACGAAAATATCGCGAAGGGCGAAATATTATTTATTTGCACGAGACATGTGTAGATAATGATTTAACATTATAGTAATAGTAATGCTTACTTAGTAGGTTTTTATTTTATAAATTTCTTTGTCATTTATCAAAAATTGCAATGATAATACTACAGGGAACGTAGAACGACGTTTCCTCATTTTGAATTATAACCAAAAATTAAAAATACCGCCTTTATTTTTGGTGACGACCATACATTTAAAATATATTTTAAATAAAACATAAATGTATACTGTACACATTATTTCATTTTCAACTTTTGGAAAATCCGCACGCCGCTGTGCTTTTTATGAATGAAGTACGCCATGTTTGGTTTACAACTTCCTTCCCCTTACCGACGCCGCACTGTCACAGATATGGTTGTCAGACTATACTCTAGTTAACTCTAGTACTTTTATATTATGCATTGTTTACGAAAATGCCCAAAGCTCTTTATTTATAACACAGCCATAAAAAATAGTTAGGACGGCAGATAAAACTTTTGCAGAAATATTAAAAGAAATGAAACAAAACGTAAATCCCTAAGCAGTATTTAATAAACATGTACGGAAGAGATGCCTTTAACAATCAGAGGGAAAAAAGAGAAAGCGGAAGAAATAAGAGCCGCCATCGGAGAAAAATTCGACAGAGTGGAAATAAGGAATTCAAGATACTCAAACGAAACTATTCACATCGATGGCACAGACGAAGTCACCAACAAAGAAGAGGTCAAAGATATATCAAAAAGTACAGGGTGGGCATTTTATTAGGGTCCTATACATTTTCTTAGAAACTGCAGACTTGAGAAAAAAGTTGGACTAAAGTTTCTTGTATTAATTAATACTTTTGATTAATTCTACTTTCACATATACAGGGTGTTCATTGTGTTGGCCATCGATCTTTACTTTCTTATTTTAAAAGGACAGTCTATATATTATTATTATTTAGAGAGCGCAGCGCTTCCAAAGGCGAGTTTAACGATATGTAACAGTATTGCTCTGTGTCGCAACGTTTAGAATTTATTGACGTTAATTTTTAATTTTTGATCATTTTAAAATTAAAATAAAGACGGTAAATACTCCTTTTTTAAAAAAACATGCAGATGCTTATTTTATCTACTTTAGCAGGCAATTTTTTTTAATTTTAAAAATGTTACAGTGATGCCATGCTTTGTTTATAGTAAAATTTCTTGCTTTTTTTAAATGTTACCCCCTTTGTATAATAACAAATCCATAACAGTGTATAGCAACATGGGTCCGCGAGTCAACGTTTTGAATTTATGGATGATTGTTTTCAGGAAAACTCATAATTTTCAACCACACCACACCCTGTGTACTTTATATTATGAATTAATATAGACGATTTGGTTAACTTATCTTGACCCTATGTTGATTCACGATACAAAGTAAATGACTTTTCCTGAAGACAATCATCCATAAGTTCAAAAGGGTGACTCGCGGACTTACGTTGTTACACATTATTAAAAAGGTCTTTTAATTTCTTATATAGATTTGGTGTTATATACAGGGGGGTAACATTTAAAAAAATCATGAAATTTTACGATAAAAAACATGACAACACTGTTACATATATAAAATTAAAAAAAAATGCCCTGCTAACTTAGATAAAATAAGCTTCTGTTATGTTTTTTCCGCGAAAAAATAAAAAAGCAATACTTACCGTCTTTGTATTAATTTACAAATAGGTCAAAAATTAAAGATAAACGCCGATAAATCCGAAACGTTGCGACACAGACCTGTATTGTTACATATCGTTAAACTTGTCTTTGAAAGCGCTCTTTAAATATTTAATAATATATATAGAGTTTTTCATTTAAAATAAGGAAGTGAACACCAGCGGCCAACACACTGAACACCCTGTATATGTAAAAGTAAAATTAATTAAAAGCATAAATAAATCCAAAAAAACTTTTCTCCCAACTTTTTTTCTCAAAAGTCTGCAGTTTTTGAGAATCTGACGCTAATACAAACCTTTAAAAAACAAGTACAGGGTTTTCCCGTATAATTGCGCACCCCTTTAAAATCTTTATTTTTATAGATAGAAAAAAATAGTTTATATGAAAGTTGCAGGATTTTCATGAAGATTTTCATGGTGTAAGATAGAAAACAAATGATGATCGGAAAATTAATAATCACTATCAACTTCGTTATTTTAAATGGAACACCCTGTATATGATTGAAAATTCAAATTCTGCTAATCTTCCTCTTTTCAAATATATATATATATATATATATATATATATATATATATATATATATATATATATATATATATATATATATATATATATATATATATATATATATATATATATATATATATATATATAACTTATCTATGTTCGGATAAACGAGTTGCCAGTTATTTGAATTTAAAATCGGTTCTTATAAGCCATAGTTAGCCATGGATACAACCCAAAGTTTGGCAAAGTTAAGTCGCGTTAGCCATGGATCGTCTTGGAAACCAAACAAAAATTGACTTCTGTCAAATTCTTTTATATTTTGGGTTGTATCCATGGCTAACTATGGCTTATAAGAACAGATTTTAAATTCAAATAACTTGCAACTCGTTTATCCGAACATAGATAAGTTATATATATTTGAAAAGAGGAAGATTAGCAGAATTTGAATTTTCAATCATATACCATCCATTTAAAATAACGAAGTTGATAGTGATTTGTTAATTTTCCGATCATCATTTGTTTTTCTATCTTACACCATGAAAATCTTCATGAAAAATCCTGCAACTTTCATATAAACTATTTTTTTCTATCTATAAAAATAAAGATTTTAAAGGGGTGCGCAATTATACGGGAAAACCCTGTACAAGTTGAGACGGTAGAAATGGACTCCGATACCGCAGAAATCCTTAGATAGACAGGACGGCTAAACATCGGATGGGGCGACTGGAGCGTGAGAGAGAGACTACCAATCATAAGTTGCTACAACTGTCCGCAACACGGACACACTATGCAGGAAGAAGCAAAAGCCTGAATAGATCAAAAATGTGCTGCAACAGTGCAAAGGAGGGTTATAAAGTCAAAGACTAAACTAATAAAGCGCGCTACTGGGATTGCAAAATAAAAGGTCACAAAACAGGGACAACTAAATGCGAAGTCTTTCGAAGATTGTTAAATAAAGTAGGGGCTGAAGCACTCAATAGTTCAAAATTACATCACTCGAATCACACCATCGACCTAAGTCTTCATAGGTTTAACCACGTGGGGAGACAACAAGAATTCTACAAGAAAATATACACAGAGGACACAATGCATTGAATATAATGTATGAAATAGCAGAGGGACAAAATGTCGACATTTTTATAATGGCAGAACCAAACCGGAAACAGGTAAGCCAAGGACACTGGCGATGTAAAAATAACACTAACATTACCATAAAAGTGAGAAGAGATAATATATGTCTCTCTGTCTAATTAAAATTTTCAATTCTTTTAAAGATTAACTTCCCTTTTGATATTTTTTCAATTTTGTCAGTCCTTTTAATTTATTTAAAATTTCATAAAATTATAAATTCAAAAGTGCTTATTTTACAAAGCTTATTCTATTTGTGATTTAGGAAAACGTACGTATAACATTTTGAGAATTCGTATGACAAAAGGCAAATCATCTTACTTAATTCCTTTTTTTTAGTTTCAAAAAAATAAAATAAAAATTAAAAAAGTCTTTCATGTAACTTCTTTCTTTTTTTTTAACGCAGAACCAATGTAAAAATTTTAAAATTACATTTTTAAAATTGATTTTTCTTAGTTTAAGTTTAGAAACTCTACCTTAATTTTAGGATCTTACTAAGTGTCAGTAAATTATTTTATCATTTAAAATTTAGTAATTATCTTTTAAAATACCATGAGTAATTAACGTTTAAACATGAATTATCTTTACCTTACTATTTTTGGATTTAATGTAGCTGAAAGTTTCTTTTTCTTTTTGTTTTCTTTTTTTTAAATCCCACCTCACTTGAGAATCTGACACCTTAGATTTTAAAAAATAAACAAATAATAGAACTCACTCCCTTATACCGCCGCATAGAAACTACCTAAGCAACTTTGAAGGCACCGCAAGTAACTTTAATTCTTCACCAAAGGATTACATTTTATAAAAAGAATAGCAAAGGCGATTTCGGACCTCTTTGGTTATAGTGACGTCAAACTAACTTTAGTACCCTCTTTGGATTGTCAAATGATATACCGTGAGTTGTAGGTCCGTAATTGGCTTTGATAGGTTCTCGTCCTTTTCTAAAGTTGTTGGTCTTTAACTTTACATTTAATTTATTTAAATATAAAAAAATAATCTCGGAAAATAATCTAGGAATTATTAAATTTACAGAATTGTTTTTAGAACACCAGGAAAGTGGTACCTTTATAATAAAGGGTAAAAAAATATATTGAACACCTGGTTCCGGGATATAGCGATTGGGCCTGCTCAGCACTATACCTATGTCGTTATACTCCGGGACCAGGACTGAAGTGGTCCCATTCTCTAGAAAATTTTAAAGCGAGTAATCCCAACAAAAACATATAAAAGTAAAGCTTTTATTATATCCCGCGAAGACCATTACAAAACTTCATCGTACTTTGTTGAAGAAAACGAAGTTTTTTAAAAATATTTATTTAAAAAAAAATTGTTAAAGAAAATAAATTAAAATAAAAAAAGATTAAGAACAATTTCAAAAATGGTTATCTTAACATAAATACTAAAATAATTAAAGCAAAGCATTGCTATTCTAAATAAGTTAATGATGGAAAATTTACCTTAGACGGCTGGCTCTATAGTCATCCGCCCAAGATTGTAAGCTCCCGATCAACATAAAACAAAAAAAAACTACAAAAAATTACATGCCTTGGGGTAACAAGATACCTGTGGTGAGAAGACAGGAAGCTTCCGATCGTGTATCTTCGATGGGATTGTTCGATGGCAGCTGATTTGAATCGTAAGACTTGACTGAACCTTCTTTAAATTCATGGGTATATTCGTTTGCTCTTACTATACTGTCGACCTGGAAAAAAAAATAAGTTAATGAGTTTAATAAAACAAAGCCGCTCCTAAATGGATTTTAAACTATATTATCGGTCTTGAGCTACCGGTAACTCGTAAAAGCAATTTACTTTATTCACAAGGCTTCCGTAAATTTTGCGAATTCTCATATTAAAAAATCGGCTAGAACCGATCAGCGCTCTAAAGTTTAAAAACGATCTGGGTTGCTTTAAACGGAATATACAGGCAGCGCGGCATTGCGCTCAATTTGCGCTGATTTACACTAAACGGCTTTTACAACGTCCAGCCGCCTACAATCAAAAATATTATGACCAGCAGTCGTAAGAATAAAGACCTACCATTTCCATTCGGAATAGAAAGAACAATACAATTTGCAAAAAATAAAGGTAAAAATGTATGTTTGGTACATAATACTTTTATCTGCTAAATTGTGCGGCATTATAAAACTGTACATTTAAATTGAAAAAAAAAATCCTACTACATTCTCCTTCAGAATAAAAAAAAATAAAAAATTTTAAAACTAGTTAACTGGACAATAGTCAGTATTTTTAAAAACAGTCGACAAAAATATCACACCGTGTGTCCTAGATAATTTCACAAGAAAATATGGAAGTGATGAAAAAGGTGTTTTAGAGGGCAGTTTATGTCTGGTAGAATTGCGGGTCAAAAATTGAATTTGATTTGATTTGATTAAGCCATGGCAAAATACGGTCTAAACGGAAAAGTTTACTGTTCCTACTTTTAGTGATTCATCACGTCTGAAATATAATTGGGGAAAATTAAAAGCCGCTTTAACTAACCGAAACTAACCATGACCGACCAGAACTGGCTTTTGAATTTGTCTAAATTATCCCTACGTCGAAGTTATTAACAAAATTTTATTAATTTTCAATATGGTATTTATCACGTCTATAATATAATTGGTGAAAATAAAAAGCAGCTTTACCTAACCAGAAATAACTATGACCGGCCAGAACTGAGGGCTTTTAAATTTGTCTAAAAAATCCCTCCGTAAAGTTATTAACAAAATTTCAATATTTTCAATATGGCATTTATTACGGCCTGCAATGATTCATCCTGTTTGGGCCAAACCAAGTTATCATTTATTACCTGGAAATTTTATTACAGGCTACCTAATAGTTTGGTCCGCAATCGGCCTAGTCCCGTTTTTAGAAGCTTGTTATAGTTTTCCTTGTTGTTGTTACCAATGTGATATTATTTTACTGTTTTATATGTTTTTCTGCTGCCACCAAATGTTATAGTTTTCCTTGTTGTTGTTACCAATGTGATATTATTTTACTGTTTTATATGTTTTTCTGCTGCCACAAATTTTATAGTAAGAAATGATATATTTTTATTTCACTGTTTATTATGATTTTGGTTGTACATAAAGTTTCTAAATATTAGGTCTTAACTCTAAGATGGTTCTGTTACAACTTATTTTCTATTTCTTCTCCGAGAATCGTCTAACTTACTAGCCTTCCCCCAATTTAAAAGTAGGCGGTGCTGATAAACTGTTTATGCATCTTATTGGCTTTTAATTTAAGGGATGCTAATAGTTTCTTTACCTTCAAACTTTCCGTAGTTGACCATTTAATAAAATTTTACAAGCACATTTATTTTGTTTGGTATAATTTTATCTTTAGAAAATATTTTATTTGAGTTTACTTAGGATTGTCCCTTCGGTAATGGAACCAATATAATAAACGTATTTTACGGTAATTTGAAAGGTCTAGACTAAATTCTATTACTATTATGTTAGTTTATTTGCTAAGTTTTAGGCAATGCATCACGTTTCTTGTTCTGAAAGGAACGAATTTAATGACATAATAAACCCATAAGTTTATCTATACAAATTTAAATTAGGAAGAGTTTTGGCATGACCAAAATTGATTTTTGGCTAGTTTTTTCTTAAAACGAAATATTAAAAAATAAATTGGACAAAAGCTCCACCGCCTCAGTAAAACAGCAACAATTTTCGAACAGCGCACATGGATAAGTAAGAAAATCACTCTCTTTAACGTCACGTTTGTCGATAGTAAGCGGGGTTCCGTAAAATTTGTGTAAGTGTATATTGTTATGAATTTTTGGTGGAAATTAAAAAAAAAAAAACATAAGTATTTTGCTTAAACTATACATAATCAAAAATAAAATCAGGTACACCAAGTCATAAGTTAAGGGAACAGTACTATTTTTAAGAAATCTTCCAATTTAGATATTTCCACAAACAATATAGGCTGCGCCAGATTTTTTGTGATATTTCTCATCATAATTGACAGCAGTAGATAGAAGTCCCTTGGTACTGCTGATTAAACTTTTTAACAAGCTTCCCACCCGTGTCAAATAAATAAATAATAAAAAAAATTGAAATATGCAGTAAAAAGAATATTATTAAATAACTCTTTTTATTCAGTAGCTAAATTTCTTGATTGCAAGTCTTAATTTTGTCAACATTTATATGTTTTTACGTTACAATATGATTGATAAAGATGTACATTATCTTTATTTGTTAATTTACTTAATTATTATTAATTTAATAATTAACAAATAAAGACAATGGAGGTTTAAGATTTTAGTGTTATTAATATAATTTGTGCTGATTAAAATATAAACATAGAAAAGGATTTTTTAAAAGATATGTTAGTTCAAAATAATTATCCTCTTGAAGTTAAAAATAGTTGCATTCATAAATTAAAACAAACAAATAACAGATAAAATTAAAGTAGATCTATTACAAATTTCTGGATTCATTTTAAATATTTTTTAAGGTTTGGTTGATTCTTTTGAGTAGATTTATATGGAAAACTGTGGTAGATTTGGAACCAACGCGTTGATTGCGGGGAGTTTTTTCTTTATTTTATTTTAGGCGATCTGCACCTTTATAAGAGTCAATAGTTTCTGTACACACAGATCTATACCCTCTCGAACGTAACTGGCGGGAAACGTAAATTATAAAAAATTTCTTATCCCCTTATTAAAACCGTTTTTAAAAATAATTCCTGACTCGTCATTCATACATTAAAAAAAAATAACCTAAAAATATTTATTAGAAATTTAACGCGCATTTTACAAAAAAATAACGTAAAATATGAAGTTCATGCTTTGTTTCATTTACTTAAAAATTATTTACAAAATACTGGCAATGACTACATATTTTGTCGTATGAATTAAAACTACCCATTAGTAAAAAAACATGTGGTCCATTTTTACCTTTTTTTCTTAACCAGGTAACAGGTAAATGGTAAGCATACTTTTTGACTGTTTTTAACTTAAGAATACAAAGTTCAAATTTATAATTGTTTTTTACAATTAATTGACCCCTTAAAAAGCTGTTGGCGTGCGCCCAGAATCCACACAATCTGTCTGATTTAAGATCTTCTCTCAACCAATTATTATGCCAAATGTGGTTCATATTGGTTATCAAACTTTTTCATAGGTTTTTTTCTGTATATTTAATTCCTCAAACACCCGTTATCAGACGCCCATGCATTACACAATCTGTCAGAGTTAGCATATTTTTGCAACCAATTGGTACACTTAATTTGATTTAATTCGTGTTCTTTAATTACGATTTTTTGTACTTTTAACCAATTATAAAAACAATTAAGATGGATTTATATAGAAAAATAAATAATATGATAAAAGTCATATACTTATAAACCAATATACTGATAACGTCTCATAAGCTGTGTGATGATATTTTGAAGCCAACAAAGAGAGATAGCACTACCAAACATAATATAAATTTTCCATAAATCTATCTCACGATGGAAAATTCTAACATCCTATTGGCTGGTCATCACAAGGGTTATCGATCGTCTAAACTTTCACCAATCCAAAAAGTGCCCTTAAAGCATGCGCAGGTATGCTGACTCCATCTTGAGATGGACATATACGTTTTTACATGGGACGTCGAATATGCCTTTCTCTCTTTCTTGGCTTCAATTTTATGTCAATGTAAGCAGTGTATTGCTTTATAAGTATATGATAAAAGTTTAATATAGGTTATTTCCATAAGACGTTTATACAGACAAACAACATAAAATAAAATAATGAAATAACCATCAAGATTACCAACTTCTAATTTCTTATTCTATTTTTATATAAAATCACAACTGCACATGCGATATTAAAACACGTGAAAGTATGACAAGATGACTGCCGCGACATCTGTTTATTTGTGTTTATTTATTTTCAAGTTTTGAGACTCTTTTGTCAAGATCGCTTTATACTTCTAATAAAAGGTTCTCATCAAAACCACTATTATATTACATATTTTATTCTTTATTTCATTTTTATGTTATTTGTCTGTATAAATCCACCTTTAACGAAAAAAAAAAATGTGCCCAATTTGGTTTAAATTGGACTTCAGGATCCGCTTTAGAGGGGAGGGGGCAACTCGGTCATCTGCCCGGATCGGAAAAATTTGGGGCGGCATTTATTAAAATATAAAACAAGTAAAGTAAATAAATAAATAAAGCCTCCTTTGGGAGCCAGTAATTTAATTTTTAATTTTTTGCCCATTAGGCATTTACCATTTTCTTTGTGAACAATAAAATCTTTATTATGAATTTATAAAAAGCTTTAAAATCGATCTGCGGCGCGGCACCGTCTTTGTTACGCCGAATTGTGCCAAATACGCAAAAATTTCTAGCTAAAAAACTTTTTAAGTTTAGTCCAATACCATATATAAAATATATGTTAAGTTAAAATATTTTTCCACTATTGTAATATGTACTTTCTTTTGCAATGCTAAAGGTTCGGAAAGAATATGTACGCTAATTTAAATAAAATAAACTAAGGCAATAATTCAATAACTTTGTGACAATAATCCATTTGTTATATCATTTTGAAATAATTTAAATGTTTCAGAAAACTTTAGCGCCTTGACTAAATGAGTTGAAAATTTGCAAAAAAGTTTTTTGTTTTTAAAATAAAAAGCATTATTTTTAAATTGTATGTATTTTGTAATTGAAATCATATTTAATTTTTAACATAATTTAATACCCCCCTTCCCTTTACCCCAATCAATTTCTAGGGCGAAAATTCTTATTTTTGCCCAGGATGGCTGAAAGGCTAGAGCGGGCTCTGTTGGACTTTGCCATTTTTTTATCGTAAGAGAAAAAACTTGTTTAAAAAAAATGTTTTTCGTGATGTAAGGATATTACAACGTCAAGAAAGAGTAGTTTTCCGCACAAGTTGGAAACATTATTTTTTCTACGACCCGATTAAAAAAAACACTAACTTTTAAACATTTATTGTTTTAGTAACATAATTTGTAACAAAGAACCTATACATTTTTTAATTTGGCATTATTATTACCTAAGTACCTTTTCCTTCGTGCCTTTGATTTGCTTCTTCTTGCATCAATTTAAAAATTTGGTGTATTGCTGGTCGTATTTTTCTTTTGATTTACTTGAAAATAGGGTTATATTTACCTTATTGGCAGCCTTCACAATATCTTTAGAAACTCTTCGTCGGAATAATCCATTATTTGACTTGTTAAAAACCTTTAATAGACAAGGCCTTTAAAAATGGCAAAAAGTGACAAAAAATAATAGTAGGATGAAACCCATTGGAAAAGAAAGGGAATATAAAAATAATGAAAGGAAAAATAATTTACGGTCGATCCGAGGTCAGGAAGTGGAAGGGGGTGAGTTTTTAAGGGTAAAAAACGGTGTACCTCGATTTCCGGCAAAACTACAAGTCCCATAAAAAAAAGTTAAATGGCAAAGTTATAGGTAATAAAAAGATCTACAACTTTTGTATTTACACTTTTTTCACAAAGCCTCAAAATTTATGTGAAAAATTCAAATAACCGAGTTTTTGGTTTTTTATTTTTATCTTTTACAAAAAAATCACGAAATTTAGTGAAAACTTACCTTTTTATGTCCCAAACACACTGTATTTTTTTTAATTTAAAATATTTATTTATTCACTTTATTTTGACTAAATATCAAAAAAGCACATTAATTTTTAATCAAAAATTCTCGTGTCAAAATAGTCGCTTGACGACGCTTGACGCTTTCGTGGCTAAAACACTTAGTTTTTAAGGCCAAAGCTAGAGAAAAAAAAATAGTCGCTTTTTTAAAAAAGTCGGTGAGCTTTTTCTTTTTTAAAATATCTACTTTCTGGTGGTGTAAAAAAGTTATACATTATTATGTAAATGTTCTGCGAAAATGCAATTTTGAGCTATTTCTTAAAATTTACACTTTAATTACTCAGAAAACGTAAGATTTCGGGTTACATTAATAAAAAAAATTGCAAATCTAAATATAGGTACTACTATAATTAACAACCAGATGTACATAATGATTTAAAAAAATCGGATTTGAGTTTTTTTCGTTTCTTTGCATTTTCTGAAAACATTTACTATAATAATGTATATTTTCTTTTAACACCATCAGAAAGTAGATATCTCAACGAACAAAAAGCCTACCCACTTTTTAAAAAGACCAGATATTTGGATACCAGAATTTTCGATTGCAAATTAGAGTGCTTTTCGCTAAAGGGTGAAAAAATAAACATTTTAAATAAAAAAAATTACAGTGTGTTAGGGACATAAAAAAGTAAGTTTTCACCAAATTTCGCAAAAAAAACTTTTTTTTTTGTAAAAGATAAAAAACCACAAACTTGGTTATTTCAATTTTTCACATTAATTTTGAGGTTATATAAAAAAAGTGTAAAGACAAAAGTTGTAGATCTTTTTATTACCTACATCTTTGTCATTTAACTTTTTCCCATAGGACTTGTAGTTTTGCCGGAAATCAAGATAAACCGTTTTTTACCCTTAAAAACTCATTCCCTTCCTCTTCCCGACCTCAAATCGCCTGTAAAATATTTTCCTTTCATTTTTGTTATATTCTCTTTCGTTTCCAATGGGTTTTATCCTACTATAATTTTTTTTAGTGTCAAAAATTACCGACCCTGGTCTATAGGTCTTAGAAATATTGTAACGGCTTTTGTTGCGACGAAAATAATACAGAACAAAACCTGGTTTCATTATTATTTGCCTTGATATTTTAAAAATTTACAGAAACTTCAAATAATTTTTTAAAAAACAATTGCATATTAAAATAAATACGACATGGTAGATTAAAATCCAAATTGGTAGGTATTGTTATTAAGTTAAGTGATCCAATTTATTATTGAGCTAATCCGATGTAGTATTAGGTCTAAACTAGATAACTTAAACGAACTTAAATACGTGCACGAAAGTAAAGGAATATGCTTGGTCGTAGAAAAACGATTTTTTGTGCCGACAATATTTTTCCGACTTCATAAATATGTTACATAATAAGATGCTTGTATATTGAAATAACGGAGAAAGGTAAAAAAAATTGCAAACATTTTCCCAAGTTATATTTATTAAATAGATGAATAAATAAGTTTAAAGCCAAAACGAAAATAAAACTTCTAGTGAAATTTATTAATAATTTTAAAAAACAATATATTAAGCTATTTTTATTTAACTACCGTTTTAAATGCTAACTTTTAACAGTGTTCTGGTCAGTATCACTTATTGCGGAAATATAGATGCGATAAGACCGTTCAAAAAACCTCCGAGGGTACTTTCCAACCAAGAATCGAAATAGGATTCTATGACCGATAAAAGGCTGGTAACGAGGGACGTCAAGGATGTGTTGATAAGTCCAGAGATTAAATTCCATGCAATATCAAACAGACCACCTATAACGTTTCCAAAGGCAACATCTCGAGTCATACCATTAGACAGGGCAGTGTTTATATTCGATCTATCAACCAATCCAGCTGGTAAATCTCGGCGTTTCCTGGATGAGCCGAAAAGATCACTGCAGATGCTGCTAGTCAGAGATTCAGCTATTTCAGTCAATCCAGTTACTAGTTGTTTTGCAATGTTTACTGCCAAGTTTACTAAATTTGCTATTAGTGATGATAACGCGGAGCTGCCACCCTCAATGCTAATACTATCTAAAAAGGTGACCCCTGAAGTGAGGCTGTTGTTGAGCTGAGCAAATGCGGTGCCAACAATATCGTTGCAAACAGTTGTTCCTACCGAATTAATTAGATCTGTTAAGAAATCGGAATTAGCAGCACTTTCGGTAGCATTTTCAGTAGCATTTTCAGACGCATCTCGTTTGGAGATTCTGTGTCCATTAGAGGCGATCAGAGCCATCACATCCTGTACAGGTATTTTCCTATTTTCAATATCTGGGCGTATATTTTGACTTATTTGTTGGATTTGTTTCTGGAACATTCCATAAAGCACCAATTGCTGGAAAAAGTTTTTTGGGTATATGCTCCTCGCCAAAGTCAAAGCATGATTTGATAAAAATCTCTGATAGTTCCTGGGGTCCACTTGCACATACTCCCCATTTACCACCAAAAGTCTTGCTCCAAAATTGTAGTTAAATACATCCAGAACTTCAGCTACCTCCGGTTGGCTTCTGGTGGTCAGCAGATCGGTCAAAGTTGCCGAAGTTTCTTCGGGATTTGGAAAAACCAACCTGACAGCTTCTTTTGGAATATCGGTAGTCCTGATTTGAGCAATAACATTCCTGAATGCGAGTTGTAAATCATTGACCTCACTTGCATTGGTATATACTTGGCCTAATGAAGCCAGTGCGCACTAAGAAAAAAAAATATTATTAGTAAAAGTATATTCTATATAAATAAATTATAGGTAAAGGAAAAATTTTGACAGGTCTAATAATGTTTTTATCTTAAACAAAAAAAAAATTAAACATTACAATAACGTAAGTTTAATTTTTTGCAACAAATTATGAAATCCCTTAGATTTATGTAGAAAAAAGTACCAAGTAAATAAGTGAAACCGATCTATTTTTAAAAATGATAATAGTTTTTTCCTAAAACGTTGACAATTTTTTAAGTTTATAATAGTTATTTATGATATAAGTGCTAAAAGTGACAATTTAGTTTGTGAGAAGTTTAGAACAAGACGCCGAAGGCGGAGTGTTCCATGCCTTCGAGCAAAATTAAATCTCTTTAAGCTCGTATATCATACACAATTTTTTTAATTTTTTTTTACACCATTAAAAGTCCAAATTAATGATTTTTTATGGTCGACATTATAATTATTTTTAAAATTTAATTTATCTATGAAATAAATTACTAAGATAAAAAAAGAATTTGTCTTTGTTGACAAGTTACGAATTCTTGTTTGATGGAAAGTGATCAAGAAAATGAATTTCTCCCGGTAGAAATCAAAGAAGTTGCCAATAAAGCTACTTTTGAATTATTACCTAGTAAGTCAAAGTGACAATACGAATTTACATACAATCGTTTCTTAAAATGTGCTCCTTGCGTACTGAAGAAAAGTCCAAAATATGGAAATCGTCTACGCTCTGGTCAAATTACTCCATGTTAAAGGAGATGATGAACATAAATAATCAGGACATAAATAGATATTACAAGCTAGTTGCCTTTTTAAAGCGAAAGGGTAAAGGATATCAACCGAAAAAGTATAAAATATTGACAAGATAACAAATCGAGAAATTTCTCGCAGAAACCCCAGATGAAATATATCTTATACAAAAAGTAGCCGCAATTTTTGGTGTATTTGGAGTCTGTCGTCGAGAAAAACTGTGTAATGTGACATTAAATAACATCGAAGAATTGGGAACTTCACTAATTGTGGATATACCAGACACAAAAACTAATGTGCAACGAACCTTTGTAATTAGTGGTATCTTGTATATGAACTATTATAAAAAGTACATAGCCCTTTGTCCAGTGAATAATAATTATTTAAGAGTTTTTATAAGATGCTTAAAGAATAAATGTGCCATAACTCCAGTTGGAATCAACACATCTGGTAAAATGCCTGCCCAAATGGCTAAATTTCTAAAATTGCCTGATTCCCATCTTTACACTTGACATTGCTTCCGACGTTCCTCAGCTACTTTGTTGGCGGACTCTGGTGCTAATCTTACTACAATTAAGAGACACGGTGGATGAAAGTCCAGTACAGTAGCAGAGGGTTATATAGAAGACTTGCTACAAAAAAAAAAGAAAATTGCTGATCAAATTTTGTCCAAAACTTTGGTGGATGACACTGCTTTCTGCCCGGGTACATATCTTACCAAAGTAAATTGTGTGACAACCACCAATGAGATTGGCCATGGAGTTTCTTATTCTTATTGTATTTTCAGTAATTGTACTTTTAATTGAATAAATAATTTATTTTGATCTAAGTATTACGTTTCTGTAATTTCTTATCTGTGTTAACAGTAAATCACTTTTAGTACAAGTGCGAAAAGAAATTACTTTTAACACCAGTGTTATAAAATGCCATTTTAAATGCATTAAAAATCAAACTTTTACTGACATTTATAGAAAAAATTATTTTTTGAGTGGGTCCGCGAGTTCATTCGGATTGTTTGTTAACATTAAGTTAACCCAATTTTAATGCAGCAAACTTTCGAATTGTTGGTTAATGTAAAATTTATTGCAAAATGCCGGATTTCAGTGTAAAAAATGTCATAACTGGAGTATAACACAAAATGAAAATATAAAATACTTTTGTATACCAAAATGTGAAAGAGCTAAGCAGTTGATTGATTTCTGTGAGCGTGAAATTAATGTCGAAAGTGGTATGTTTTGCATTTATAAAATTTACCTGAATTAAGTTTTTTAATAATTTTAAGAATAAACAATTACATTTGTCATGATTTTTTATACATGTTTTAGCAAGAGTGTTTCATAAAAAATAGGGGTGTGCGAATAATTCGAACTTACGAAAAATTCGTACTGAATCGAATATTGTAATTCGATTCGAAATTTGAATCGAATAATTCGTATTTTCGAATTATTCGAAAGTTATAGAATAATTTGAATAATTCGAAAAATTTCAAATAATTCGAAAGTTTTCGAATAGTTCGGAAATATTCCAATTATTTGCTAATTATTAGAAATCGAATGTTTTGAATTAAGGGTTTGTCATGTTGGACATTCAAACTATCACATTTAAGAAAAAGATACCTTTTTATTAGAAACACTAAAGATACAAAATTAATTAAAAAAAATTTCACTGCAAATTTTTGTTCAAAAATAATAAATAAGAGACTGAATCAGGTAATAATGATGTTCGTTTATCACAATATCTCCGGTTAAAAACAGTCTCTCACTCTATGCAGAAGTACAGTGTACTGCTAAATATCTTCTTGCCATAGTTGATAATCGAGGATATGTATTTTTCTCTTCTCGTCACCAAGCAAATGAATCTCGTGAAGTATCTAATAATTTAAAATATTAGCGAATAATTCAAAATATCGACGAATTATTTAAAGATTTCGAATTATTCAAATGTTTTCGAATTATTCAAAATTTTTCGAAAGTTGTCGAATTCTTCGAAAAATTTTGGAATAATTTGAAACTTTTGAATAATTCAGACTTTCGAATTATTTGGTTTGAATATTGAATCAAATAATATTATTCGCACACCCGTATAAAAAACGTAAACACTTAACGCTTATTGAGCTTGAACCTCTTATACGGCTTAATTATAATAAAATATAATTGAATATTGTTAAACCCATATTTAACTCATTTATATTATTTAAATTGCCGCGCCCCAATATGGCGGATTTGGTGGTCACACATCTTGTTTCCTTACATCATTACATTATAGGTGCCTTTTGCTGTTAAAGGTATTTAAAATTTTTCGAAGATTAAGCGTTTTACTTGAGCACCATTTATAATAATTACTTTTTTGGTAGCTAAATACATTTACAAAAAATAAATCACCGTACCATTTTGGCTCGTTTAAACTGTTAATTATAATAACCCCAACAGATTAGTGCGTGAGCAAATAATCTAATCCAGAAGCAAATAAAAAATTATAAGGTTTGTTTAAAAATAAACATGTATTTTACAATGTGCGAATTTTTGTTGTATTTATGAAAAATAAAACAATTTATGTAATTCAAAGTACTTTTATATTTATATTATGTACAAGGACATTTATTTAAAAGATAATTTCTATTCTTTTTTCTTTACAGGAAGTAAACATGAACATATCTTAAATATTAAACAGTATTTTTACAAAAAGTATTTTTGCGTCTACTTTCCAATTGATTATTTGACGCCAATTAATAGTTAACGGCTGCGTTAAGGGTTGAGATCATGAATCGTCAATTAAGCCCGAGTTAGTAATAATATTTTTTCGGCAATTGTTTTGGTATTAAATTTTGACAGTTAAAATTTTTAATGTTTTAAGATTCGACTAACAAAGTTATATTAATAGTCTAAGATTCGAGTTAGAGACGACCTTCACCCATATTATTTTTTGTTAAATATAGTACGATACCAAATGTATTGCAAACGTTTTGCCTTAAAAATTATGGTCAAGACTATGATTTATTAAAAAAAAATTGATACTCCCTTTATAATATCAGTTTTTATTTTTTATTCCACATGACAGTGCTAATATACCTCTAAATCTTTTTTTTCAATTTTTCATAAATAAAGCTTTTGGAAATTTTTTAAATTTAAAATTAAAGAAATTATTAATTAAAATTTTTATTTATGAAGTTAAAAAATATTGTGATATATCAGTACTATTCTGTAAAATAAAAAAATAAGGATTGACACTAAACAGGGAGTATCAAACATTTTTCAAAAAAATTAATTAATCATAACCTTAACTTTTATTTTTTAGGCAACCCATTCGCAATACATTTGTTTACATACTATATTTAATAAAAAATTGTTTTCATCCGGTTGGCAGATACAATGTTTCGAACCAAAATAATATTTTGTGTATATTTCTTAACCTATACTAAAATCATTAATTATTAGCAAATTGGATGATTTTGTATACGGTACCTTGATTATTGTCCGTAAACCACGTGACCACGCGATTTTGGTTTGTAACAGTGGCTCAAATGCTTGGTTTCTTTCTTATTAACAATGTTGCCTAAGTTGGAAAAAAGTTAATAATTTTCCCCTACATTTATATTTTTTGTGACCAGTTACCAGTTTCTAGACTTCAAGCAAAGCGGAAAATGTGTAAATCATAATTGCTGATTATAATAACCTCTTAAAATGTTAAAATTAAAAAAATCAGAATCAGTGCAGGTTAATAGTCAAAAGAACACACCTTTTATGAGGCAAAGTTCGGCTTGGCAACACAGCAAACTCTGTTTGACAGTTGACTCGAATGACACTACTGACAGACTTGGTCCTTGTTGACGTTATAGGTGTTTGGATTTTGGATAGTATTTTTGGAAAAATTTTAGATTTTCTTGATCAAATTATTTTCGAAAACAAACATTACAAGCTTTAAAAAGTTCTTTTGAGGACTACTTTGCATATTTCAAGTTTTAAAGGTAAGTTACATGTGTTTTTGTTATTGAGGTTACGTAAATAAAAGTTTTTTACTTTTAGAAAACGTTTAAAATGTGGACTGCGGAACAAGATGCGTTTATAATAATGGCACATTTTAGAGGTACAACTCGTAATGAGGATGGAACTTGGTCATATTCTCTTCAAAGTTGCATGACCAGTTTAACGAAAGGTTTGCTGACAATCTTGTTGACTACGAAACATTTGTCCATCACAGACGTGCTAATCAATCGCTTTAAAAAAATCATTTGTAAGGAAAAGTCCACTGGAAGGCCTACCGTGCTTACAGAACCTGTTCTTGATGATATACTTGCCCGAATGGAGTACAGTCCTAAAAAATCGGTGGAAAAATTGTCACTAGACCCTAAGGACACTATTTTAAATAAAAATTGAAATTTATGTTACCAGTGCCACACATTTTTTTAGAAATGTCTGTTGGTACTTGCCATAAAACACTAACCAAAAAATTGAAAATGCATCCATATAAGGTCACAGTATTGCAAGAACTCCTTCCACCAGATTTTCCAAAGAGGGTGCAGTTTTGCCAATGGTTTAATGAGATTCTAAACAATAATGATGCTCTGATGAAGATTGGTTTCATTTGTTGAGTTATGTTAATAGTTAGAACTAGCGAACTTGGGCCACGGATAATACACATACCTTTATCGAAACTTCATTTTGGTTACTGTAATAATGTTTAAATAATTGGAATTTTTTGTAGATTGTTTCATCTTAATTTTTTTTAGCATGTAATAATTATCCTAATTTCTTCTATTATGTAATAATTGGCGTGTAAAAACACTTATGTAGTGTAACTTATTACCAATGTACAAATTAATTTAAGTCAAGTTGTTTTAATTTAAACAAACTGTGTGAACTACGAGTTAAAGTGAGTTGAATTTTCCATAAAGTCTAAATTAACGAAAATCCAAAAATATAATAAAAATTATAACAGATCTTCGCTAAACCCAACATTTTTCTACCTAAGTTTAGCAAATTAAATTAGTGACAACAAGAGACTCAAAACTAAATGCATGCAAAAATTATCCAAAAAGGCTGTAATAACTTGGTTCAAATTACGATTACTTGAAAAAATAATAAATGTAAATTTTATAACCTTAAAAAAACAAATGTTTTTGATATTTAAAAATCAATTTTAAAATGCACGGCGCGAATGAATATTTCTAGGGATATTTTATTAAATTTTGTGCAACCTCTGAATAGGCAACCCGCAACATTTTTGGTCACGTGGTTTACGGACACTAATGAAGACCCTGTACGTTAATAATACTCATAAACAAACAATCGACCAATCAATACATATTAAAGACCTGCAAAATGTTTTATTGGTTAATTTACTATCTGGAGATTAAAAGAAAAATATCATTTTAAAACCAACAAAGAAAACAACAAACAAAATCAATACGGGAATGCATTTTCTTATAAATTTTTATTAAAAAAAATTAAAAAGATCATTAAATGATCAAAAAATCAATTAGAAAATACATTAGGTAAGTGATTTTGAAAATTATAACTTTATCTAATATTATAAAAGTACATACAGATAAAAGGCTAGAACAAATATAATAGTAACCACTAAATTGAAATAACTTTTTAGCACGTAAATTAAAATAATGCATTTTTAGGTTGATTCAGAACTTATCGTTAAAAATAAGGGCAAATTGGTCATAATTACTTTAACGAACACAAAAAAAAAATTGAAATATTTTTTACAAACTATAGTTAATTTACTTGAGCGGGTGTTACAATTTTTGAAATATTTCTCGTTTTGAAATTATTTGTTCGTTCGATTTTATTTTGACTATGATTAAGTTTGCATTTATTATTATAGCTGAAGATATTATTATGTAGATACTCTTATTTGTTAGCAAGCAAGAAAATATTTTAAATCCTTTTTTTGTAGAAAAAATATTTTAATTTTTGCGCGTCGCCACCTGTCAATTAAAGATAGGTTCTGAATCATTCCAGAATAAGTTAAAGCACCTAAGCAGGGAAAGTAGAATTGACCAAACCATAAGCCCAATTTTTAATGGGACCTTCAAGGAAATAGGTAATGCCGGTGTTCACCAACGAAATTAAACCATCGACAGCTGACAACAAAAACGGATTAATAATACCAGAAATCAGACTCCATAAGGTATCGAAAATACCAGTAAAAAGATTCCTCGTAGCGATATCGCGAGTTCCAAACGCTGTTAATGATGTTCCCGTCAAATCTCTGCGTTTCCTAGAAGAATTAAATATGTTTACACAAATACTCTCAGTAAATGCTGCCGCAACGTCTCGTACTAGCACTACAACTGATTTTACAAGCTCTACTACAAAGCCTACCAGAGTAGCTACGAGAGAATTGCTACCACTGACTGAAACAGTATTTAAAAAGGTAAGAGCAGAAGTTAACGACTCATTTACTTGTTGGAAGGCCACCCCTACTACGTTGTCGCATACAACTTCTCCAACTGAAGACAGCAGATCTCGTTTGACAACGCTATGTCCATCTGACGCGATCATCGCTGTCATTTCCCCTAAAGGAATCTTCCTGTTGTCAAATTCTTGACGTATATTTTCAGTGATACGTTGGATCTCCCCCTGAAGCACTCTATAAATCCAAAACTGTTGAATAATATTTTTAGGGTAAACGCTTTTTACTAAAGACATTGCTTTGTTTGACAAAAATCTCTGATAGCCATTCGGATCTACTTGAATGAAATCTCCATTCACCACAAAGACTTTTGCTCCAAAGTTGTAGTTAAAAACATCTAGAACTTCAGACACTTCTATGTTGTTTTTGGTGGTCAATAGTTCGGTTAAAGTTAAAAATGTTTCTTCAGAGTTTGGGAATACTAATCTTACGGCTTCACCGGGAATGTTGGTATTTCTGATCTGTTCAAGGACATCTCTAAATGCGAGTTGCTGTGATTGATTAGGATCAGCAAAAAGATCGTCGGAATTCACTTGGGTAAGTGACGCCAATCCATACTAGAAAAAACGCAGATTTAAAAACCTCTGTATGTTATAAATTGTAAAGCAAGTAATGATAATAATTTTGACAGGTCTGAAATGTGTTTACTGCGTCAAGTAACAAAGTGTTAACAAATTAACTGCAAGCTCTCAATAAATATCAAAGCATTTCTTAAATTAAATTTATAAAGTAAAAAACCAAATGTTTGAATGTGCATAATATACAGTACTTACCCCATTTACACTGTCACTACTTATGAAGTAATTTGCACAAGAAACCTAAAATTAACAAGTTAACAAATTTAGCTTAGACGGTAACATTCGCTAAACCCTCCACGACAGAAATAGAAAAAACATTTGCTGCCGGTCACCGTCAAACAATAATCTTTTTAGCGCTTTTTTGGGTTTTTTTGAACAAGTAGTTTAAATTAAATAACGCTTTATAAAAAATTCCATACACTAATAATTTTTCAAAAAAAAAAAAAACATGTTACAAATGAAACTAATCACGCAGTAATAACCGGACAAAAGGGGAAGTGAGTGGTAACAACCCGATCTTCCCAGCACGGTTGGAGACATCATCTGGTATACAGATGGATCCAAAACCGAGCAGGGAACTGGAGCGGGCGTGTACAGTGAAATGAGGACCTCACAATTCTTCATTCCACTAGGAACACACAGTTCTGTATTTTAAACGGAAATATATGCTTTACTGCACTGTGCAAAAGAAAATAACAGGAGGGCTTATAAAAACAAGAGGATCTGCATAATAACAGACAGCCAGGCGCCACTAGGGGTACTATTAAACCCCAAGGTAACGCCCAAGATGACACGGGAATGCCAAGAAGAACTGGAAGTCCTGGGAGAACGCATCAGGGTAACTCCCCTGTGGGTACCAGGACATCGAGAAGGCAACAAAAAGAAAATAAGCTAGCAGAGACAGAGACCATACTTTGGAACAGAACCTGCCCTTGAAGTGACCAAAACCACAGCACGAGGGCAAACCAGGGAATACATCCGAAACAAACACAAGGAATACTAGGGGAACATCAGTAGAATAAGACATGGAAAAAGTTCACAAGGTCCATCCAAAAGAACAAAAGAAGAGCTACTAGACAATGTAGAAAAAAACTTCGCATAACGGTAAGGCTGCTAACAGGGCACGATAACCTAAGAGGGCACCTACACAAGATAGGCTCATACAGTGGAGACCCAAGTTGTAGAATGTGCGACGAAGGGGAAGAAACCCCCTACCATATCTCCGTGCGAATATGAAGAAACAAGACTAATGGGAAGATTGGTATAAATGATAATGGGAGAATAGGCATAAAAAGCCCAAGAGGCTGCGCTGCCTCCGGTAGTAAATCAAGACGGATTCAGGATTAGATCTATAAAAATTATTGTTTAAAAATCTAAGTTGGAAAAAAAATCCCTTAAAGTTTCGCCTAATCTGGTATTAATTTTTTGTATTTCTATTACTTTAAGATTCGAATTAGGGACGACCTTTACCCTTCTGCCAAACGGACGCAAATTCTTTTTTATCAAATATAGTATGTAAACAAATGTATTGCAAATGAGTAAACTTAAAATATATGGTCAAGGTTATGATTAATTAAAAAAAAATAGAAAAATTATTGATACTCCTTATATTGTCAATTTTTATTTTTTATTCTACATGACAGTATAACATACCAATATTTTTTATCAACTTCATAAATAAAGACTTTGGAAATTTTTAAAATTCAAAATTAAAGAAATTATTAAAATATTTATTTATAAAAATTAGTGGTGAATCAGTATAAAATTAAAAATAACAACTGACATTTTACAGGAAGTAACAAAAATGATTCATTTTTTTAATTAATCATAGCCTTGACCATATTTTTTTAAGCAATCGATTGGCAAAATAATTGATAAAAAATAGTTTTCATCCAATTGGCAGATGCGTGAAGGCCGCCTATTTTTGGGATCCCATTACTATATAAACAAAAAATTTCCAAATGTCTTTTTTGCTCTTTTTGTTTAATAATACGATGGCTTTTAATGACTCTGGCCCAAACAACAAAGTAAAGACCAATGTGTTTTTAGTCGCTTTCTCGTATAGTTTTCCATATGGATCACCAATTATGTTGAACATCTTGTATTGGACATTGCTATCTACAAGGATTTCTCCAAGGCGTTCGATAGAGTGAATCATCGGCTTCTTCTAGCAAAGCTGAGAGCAACTGGTTTTGATGAGGTGCCCTTAAGATGGATTCAGAGCATGCTTATTGGACGCACTCAAAGGGTTAAGATTGGAGGGTCTGTTTCCAAATCGATAACGGTTACATCTGGAGTCCCCCAGGGAGGACACTGTGCCTCACTCCTTTTTAACTTGTTTGTCAATGACATAGGTCAGTATTAAAGTCCTGCCACTTCCTTTTGTTTGCGGATGATATGAAGCTTTATAGAGTGGTTAGGTCTGAGTATGATGGTTCTCTACTGCAGATGGACCTTGACAGTTTTGTTCAATGGTCTAGGATTAACTACCTATTACTAAACACCAGTAAATGTAATTACATTAGTTTTTACAAAAATCGAACGAGAACCAATACTCATTATCATATTGGGGGGCAGGAACTGTCACTTCTGTCTAGTGTCAGGGATCTTGGGGTAATTCTTGATGATAAGTTTATTTTTCGGGATCATTATTCCTTGGTTGTTTCTAATGCATTGATGTCGATGGGCTTTATTTTCAGACTGGCCCGAGACTTATCTTTGTCTTCTTTGAAAACTTTTATTGCTCCCTAGTGAGATCCCGACTGGATGCGTCTTAGATGGTCCATTTACGATCATAGTATGGCCAACATCGAGAGATATAGAAAAAGTTTATTTGCAACATTTGCATGAGAGATAACGTTAATGAACACCGAAGTAGTTTAACGGGTTTGCAAATGACGATTTGTCATCAAGCTTCATAAATGAATTATCTTTAAACACCTTAAGAGAAAGGAGAATAGTTAATGATCTCTTGTTTGTCTATAAATTGTTGAATGGGTATATTGATTGTCCAGCATTGCTGGAGCAGATCTTTATAAAAGTATCTGATCGCTTGTTAAGAAGGAATGACATCTTTGAAGTTAAATTTCATGCCACCAATTATGGGAAATATGCTCCTATAACCAAAACCTTAAAATACTTAAATGACCATCCATCTCTGGACCCTTTTGAGGGCTCACTTAATAGATTTAAGAAAAATATATTTGGGCTGTTTTAATTTATTAAAGGTTTAAATTGTTAATATTGTTAATATTTTATTATTTTGTTAATTTATGTTTGGAGATTGTTATAAGTATGATTTATTGATTTATGCTCAGAATTTATTCATTTGTAAGTTTGCTGAATGTTAACTTTTTTAGTTTTAGATTTTTTAAAAAAATCTGTATTTGTAATTCTTCAATAGGGTTTCCCGTTTATTGATAAATAAATAAATAAATATATAAAAATTTAAATTAACATACTTAAACGACAATACTAAAATGAATTTCAGGACACACACCTTTGAACATTTTTCTTTTTAAAAAAGTCATATCTAACAACATTTTAACATTAAAATAAAAATAAAATAGGTTCCTTCACATATTGTTATTTTTGGAAACAGTTAGAATTTCAGAGGCAAAGGTTGCGCAACAGTACATGACAGTACATGATGATAAACATATAAAAAATCACATTGGTAGTGCTTCGCAATTAAAGTGGAATCAATACTAAACTCCGCAAAATAAGAGACACAGTATTACCCTGGTCTAATTGCCCAGTGCGGAAAAAGAGCAAGTGCCTATGACTCGTTTAAGAATAGAACAAACCAAACTAACTCACAGTAGTCATGTGTAACGCTCTAAATTTTCGGGTGTTGATACAGTGACATTGTTACTGGTTCTTGTAACAACGCAGTGTGTCAGCACAATTGTGTCATGATTCAATAATCAAATTGTTTCACTTGCATATCTAGTGTCGCGTTTTGCGCAGCTCGTTTTAGCGCTATGGCTTGTGTTTAGGGATAAAGCGCGCTACAAGTCATCGTGTTATAGATGTAAACCCAATAATATATCACACCCGCCACCCCCCGAAAGCAAAGTTTATTTCGTATAGAATCGCATAAAGTTATCAATATTTTAATTTAATGTAAATGATTTAACAATTGGATTAGAATAAAACAAATAAATAATAAAAAGTGCCGCGTGGTGTAATCTCTGAAAGAGTTACTACAGTGTGTCTGCGTCATTTGTGGTGTCATTACGTTTATGGACGCAGTTTCAACATTTATGACACACAGAAAGATGTCAGCACTGTTTAACACAGTGTTACATATGACTAACACACAATTATCTTATGACGCGATCAGGGCAACTCCATTGCGAACAAGGCAAGGTTTCTCTACTCTAAGACATGTCAACCTCCTCTGGAAAGTTTACAAACACTTGTAACAGACTGTGTCTATAAAACCATTATAACGTTCCTTACTGTCATTGGACTAAAAAATGAACTTAAATATAAATCACAGTGAATCAAATTGTTAAATTTAGGTATAAATTTGTATTCGTTTGTTATGCGCTAATAAACATTGAGGGAAAGGCTTTCTTAAGGAATTGAAAATTGAGTTACCTACCAGAATTCTTTTAGGTAGATTTAGATTTAAAAAAAAAAAACTATGGACTAAAATTTTAACACAATTTTTTTAAAAAACAATATTCTCATGGTCTATAGCCCAAGACATGGCAAATATTTTTTGTAAAAATTCGGCATCATGTAGATTATATAACAAAAGGCATGTTAACGCTTAACATTGTCACCGTAGCTAATATAAATACCAAAATAAACATTAAAACAATTAAAACGTAGGCGAAAAAGTGTTTATTTTAACTTATCTTTCAAAATGCGACTTTTGAATGTACTCTGCTAAAAACATTGTTAAAAATAAAGCAATATGCTCGTTGTCAGTATGTATGTATAGTTGGATCATTTTTAAAATGAAAATTCGGCGCCCTTTGAAAAGAAAAAAAACATAAAAAGTAGCAAAAAAGATTTGGTTTGAACTGCGGCTGCCTTTACTTTTTATAATGTGCCGCTTCCCGCACGTGTCTATAATAATAAACCATATAAAAAGCAAAGGCGACCGACAATAAAAGTTAAACCTTTTTGATACTTTATATGTTTTTTTTTTCTTTTCAAAGGGCACCTAATTTTCATTTTAAAAATTATCCAACTATTTATGCCTACTTTTTAATATATTTTTAAGTTTTAATGAAATAATAAGAACAACATCGTATTATTGGTAAACGAAAGGAAATGCCCGTGCAAGAACAAACTACAAAAACAATTTTACACCACTAACAGGAAATTAGGTTATCACCTGTGGAATTTTTCTTAGCCGATTAAAAATAAAAACCTTTTTTTGCCTCTAAAATAAAAACATAGGACAAAAAATAGCTAACAAATAACCTAAGCATTGTGGGAAAGATAGATACAGTAAATGAAATAGTAGGAATTTTTTTATGTTAAAATTGACTATACTTATAATTTAAATTGATCTTCCAAATTGCAGGGATCGTCTTTAGATGGTCTAATTAATTTTAAGGGAAGATTTGAAAACTGGACGAAAACTCTAAATGCGTGAAAACAATGCAAAAAGGCACCATGGCGGGGAACTGTACAGGAGCAAATCTAATGGCACGTTTTTAAGTTTGATTTTCGAAACAACTGCAACGGCAAAAAAAGATCGTGGCTAACTTGATTCGTCTCGGAGATACAGGGCGTTTTTCAAATTTTGACGATATTAGTACACCTCTGTATCTTTTTGTTAGTAAATATAGAAAAAATAAATAAATAAAAAATATATGTAAAATTTTACGTAGAATCCAATGGCGTACTTGATAATTTTTTATTAGTTACGGTTTTAAAGACAAAAATTAAAGTTACCCTTTTTAAATGGGACACCCTTTATACTATTTGACTATTTGTTTTCCAATAAATTTACTTGTCTTTTATTGATACCACACATTATATATTTATTTTTAAAATTGTTCATTTGAAAAAAAAAATTAAATCTTAAGACTTAAATTTTGCACATCCTTTATAAAATCTACATTTCAATAAACTCACCAATTTCTAAGTTGATTATTTTTATTAAAATAATAAATAATAATAATGTTTAAAACACTAACTCATTGCTCCTTTTTTAAACATTCTTAAACTTCATTACCTAAATCCAGTACGCATTTTGTTTAGTAGAATGGAAGTTGACCCACAAACAAATGATCGCTGCAATATTTTGTATAATATTTAAGCAATAAATAGGAATTACATATTGCCAGCTTTTCTTATTTTTTAATTTTGATTTAAATGAAATGGAGTTTAAAAACTTTAAAATATATACTATTAATATTTTTTTTATTGAAAGCAAAAAGGTCTTCTCCCCTGGGAGCCGTCTAGATTTACAAGCGGAGGCAGCGCAGCCCCTTGGGCTTTTTGTGCCTAATCTCCCATTATCTTTTATATAAATCCTCCCATTAGTCTTCTCCTTCTACAAGTCTATATAACCCCGAGACTGGTTGGTAAATATATTCCTGTGGGCTCATTTCCGGTTGCCCAAATAATGCCTTACTTTTGTGATTTAACGCTTCACATTCGCACAGGATATGGTAGGCTGTCTCTTCCCCCTCGTCGCATATTCTGTAACTTGGGTCCCCATTATATGAGGGCCCATCTTGTGCAGGTGTCCCTCCCGATTATCGTGCCCTGTTAGCAGTCCTACTGTTATGCAAAAATCTTTTTCCCACTTTGTCTGAGTAGTTCTTTCTTCGTTCTTTTTGGGTGGGCCCTTTTAAAACCTTTTCCCCGTCTTATTTTACAAACCCCCAGTATTTCCCGATTTTTTGGATCCATTCCCTGGTTTGCCCTCGTGCTGTGATCTTGGTCACCCAAAGGCAGGTTCTGGTCAAAGTATGGGGGGTGGATGATCCCTAACTTGCCAACTCATTCCTTTTTCGTTGCCTTCATTCCGAATATCCTGGGACCCACAGGAGAGTTACCCCGTTGCGTTCTCCCAGAACTTCCAGTTTTTTTTTTGGGATTCCCATGTCAGCTTGGACGTTATCTTGGGGTTTTTAAAAAGGGCCCCAGTGACGCCTGACTCTGTTATTATGCAGTTTTGCTTTTTTTATAAACCTTCCCGTTATCTTCTTTGCAAAGTGCAGTAAAGTATATATTTAGTTTATTTCAGAACTGTGTGTTCATGGAATGGAGCATGAATTATTTCACTGTACGCCCCCCCCAGTTCCCTGCTCGGTTTGGAACCATCCGTATACCAGATGATGTCTCCACCGTGCTAGGGTGATCGGGTTGCTGCCACTCACTTCGATTTGGAATTTTTACAAGCAAGCAAGAAGGTACCAAGCATTATTAATTTTAAAAGACTAGGGGTACACCTAGTTGCTTATGGATTATTCAAATAATAATAAAATATAAATAAATAATAAAATAATAAAAAATAATAATTAAAATTAAAAAAAAAATAAATAATAAAATTTTATACATTTTATTATTGCCAAATTTAAATATTATGTTCAGAATCTTGACGTCTTGGTTCCAAAATTTTTATTTTTGCCACTTTTATTTTAAAACAAATAGTAAAATAATATGCATGTTATACCATTAAAAAAAAGCAACTTTGCATTATACCTTTGAAACTGTAACCGACAAAAAATTACGTCACTGGATTTTACATGTAATTCTACAGGAAACTTGCTTTTTACTTTACTAAACTTATCCCCAATAAATATCTCTATTCAATCCAATAAATAAGGGATTGAATTTAGTATCACGAGAATTTAGCGGTAACTAAACGATTGCAAAAAGACCTGTCAAAATTTAAAATTGGTAAATACTTACCAGCAGCAAAATTATTTTTCCAACCATTGTAAAGTTTTCAACTATCTTTTAAATTGACAAATGAAAACATATTAATTAACATTTAAAAAGTACATATTTTGCTTATATTATTGTCTATTTACCTTTCAAAGATAATACATTTAATCTAGAGGACAATGAAATGGGATTAACATTTCTTCTAATATCAAAAGTTATTTTTCCGAAATTTTGACATTACAGATGAAGCAACACACATCATTTAACAACTTGCGAATTTTAAACAGGCTGAGTCAAAATTAATAGTAAAAAAATCTTTAAAAACAAGCTTCTATTTACATGCACTAAAAGAAAGAAAATAATCTGTAAATTAAAAATAACCCATCAATTTATTACATTACACAATTTATGTAATATAAAAGTTTGTCGCAAGATACCTATTTAAAAAAAAAACATATATTTTTTCTTAAAATTACTCACGTCAAGATCACGTTACATATTGTATTTATGTTTATATACACGGGTAAATCTCGTGACAAAGTTTTATATCATATAAATTGTGTAGTCTAATAAATTGATGGGTAATATTTAATTTACAGATTATTTTCTTTTTTTGTGTGTAAATAAAAGCTCGTTTTTATTATTTTGTTTTCACTATTAATTTATTTTTAATTTTTAAATTTTTAGATGGTGGTCCATTATATTAGATAAGAGTGATAAGATTTTTCGTATTATTCCTAGCAAACCCTTTTATTTAATACCTATATCATGGAAGTGCATAAAATAACTAGTCCGACATCCTGGGCGCTTCGCCATATTGGATTTGTAGTGACGTCATTTTATTTATCGTATAATTCTCAGCAAATTCTTTCATTTAATTCCCATAATATGGGAGTGCATTAAAAACAACTAGTCCGCCATCTTGGACGGTCCGCAATACATTGGATGTAGAATGTCGTCACTTAGCTAACCATGGATCCGTCTTTCTGATCACAAGTTACATGTCAAAGTTGCAGTGGCAGGCCCTAGATTAAATGCAGACCATCGGAGAGCTAAACTTCAATTCGGCTATTGAGGACTGGGAATACGTTCTATTTACTGATAGTCCAGTAACTGAAGACCTGAAAGTACCAAAAGCTGTTAATAAATCTGTACAGTTTTTATTTGTGGCGCAATTGTTAGGTCTTTGCGGATGCTTTTAAGCAAGAAAAAAGTTTATCACGATTCTGACGTGGAAACCCGCTGAAAATGGCCCCTCAAAGTCCCAAAAAACAGTTTTTCGCGAATATCTGCCAAAACAATAGTTCGAGAATTTTGTTCAGGCAAAGCAATGAAGATCACTTCAGAGTCTGAAAATGGTTCTTACCATTTTTTGCAACACCAATATTTTCGCAAAACGGCCGTCGAAAAATCATAACATTCCACACTGGATAGATGTGTTAGTAGTAATTTCTTGCTAATATATGCAGATGGGCAAAACAATTTTTATCAAAACGCAAAAGATCAAAGGTGAAGAAATTTTCTGGGATCATTGAACACTTGCTAAGGTCTCATTATAAAAAGATATGTTAATAACAAACCATTTTCAAAGAATATCAATAAATTAATGAGAGGCTCTCAAAATTTTGTGAAAAAAAAAACTGACAGCTTTTTTTATATTCTAGAAAAAGCAGAATGGACCCAAATTCATATTTAATACGTACGGGTTTTCCCATTCCGATAGCTTTGAATGATTAAAAATGTACATTATTGCCCTAGTAATGGAACAACATCCGCCCGCTATAAGTGAATCCATGAAGATAGCGGCATTCTAGCGGTAGAGCGGCAGCTGAAATGAGGAAACTTTTGGGTCCGTTACCTCGAAAGCTATCGATTTTCAATATTAGGACCATTTTTGTAGATTACAAGGCGATCTTTTTTTTTGTCTAAAAAAAATTCTCCCAAATTTCCCTATTTTGGCGATATTGGGGGAAACCCAAAATTTTTTTGGGGGGCCCTTTTCACCCCCCCACCTGTTAATGTTGATAAACTTTTTTCCTCAAAACATCCCCCAAGACCTAAAAAAACGCCACAAAGGGGAAAAAAATTTCAGATTATTTACAGCTTTTCCCCTTTTTTTTTCTGGTCTTTGGGAAACCCATTTTTTTTCTTTTAGCTCCCCCTTTAAAAAACTGAGAGTTATCCGCCGGCGCCGGGGCCGGGGGCGTTATGCCGTGCAACATACGTGAAATAACTTTATTTAAAGGAGGGTTGTATGTTTTTTGGGGGGGGGAAAATTTTCCCTTTGCACGGACGGACATCTCTTCCTTAAGTGGGGGTTTTAAAAAAACGGAAAATTAAAATGACATTTGTCGAATACTTTTTTTCCCTTTTGCTTCCCTTTAAAAAATTTTTTTAATGAATAACCCAAAACATCATGTAGCGCGCATCGTCAATGAATATTTATATAAAGTAAAAATTTAAAAACCCCCAAATTTGGCCCCCCCAGTCCCCGGGTTTAAAAAAATAGAGCCCCTTTTTGGGGAAATTTTTTGGGAGTGAAATAAGACAGCATCAACTCCCCCTGCCAACCTGCAAAAATATCCCAATGATGGTTACCAATATTTGAAAAAAACTTGGCCAAAATCAAATATCAATTTAATATCAGTATGTCAGGCGATGTGAAAAGGCGAATGGGGGGGTTTTTTTTTTTTTTTTTTATTGTTAATTATTTTTAGTGTTATTTTTTTTTTATTGTTGTCAAAATATAATTTTTAAAATTAAAAAAAAAAACATGTTCTGGTATAAAACTTTTATTTTCTTTGATATTACAGATATCAAAAAATTGAAAAAAAAA
>JAHBCN010004778.1:0-60636 GCA_019359885.1 Listronotus oregonensis | reverse complement strand
ATTGTCCCCACCGAAAACAGAACAGAAGTTCATTTTATGGGGCAGAAAACCTTTGGACGGAAGACTTTCAGAAACAGTTTCCGGAATTCGATGTTAAAACCCTATTAAATGTAGTACAAACTAATATTTAGTCAATAAAACACTTGTATTTAAACAATTAAAGTATTTTATTACAATAAATACTACATCAAATTAAATCAACTGTGGGTTAAGGTTGTTTAAATGAGACTCTACTTCAAGATAAATAATAATATTTTTTGTCACAAAAAATATTAGATTTATTTTTAATACGGTTTATATTAATGTAGTATACACCTACTATTTGCTCCAGATTATATCTATTTTAATGAATTGGGCTTTTCATTGCATTTACAATAGCCATTAATTAAAAACTAATGATATTCAATAATTTCCTATGTTAGTTTAATTACGTTTTGATAATGTTTAAATAAGATCACAATTTACTTCAATGATTCTTATGTTTGAACTAATTACAATGAGATATGCACAAATAAAAGTAAGATATTTATTTATTTAATCACAAATGTCATTCAGGTATTGCAAATACAGTACCCCATTGACTCAATGTGTATCCCATTCATACTATGAAAGCGTTTTCTGTGTGTTGGAGGTTGTTGCCAAACCATCTCGGGGTGAATTTTTTTATATTATATAGCAATCGATAGAAAAATGATTTCTAAGCAAACAATGGTACATGCAATTTTTGTTTTGTGAAATACATACTTTTCGAGTTATTCGCGATCAAAAGTCGGAGTTTATCGTCGATAAGATAAACGTTTTTAATTGTTTTTTTTCAAATAACTCGATAAATGCATTTTATCAAAAAACGGTAAATAACAAAATTGTAGCTTTTTAAAAAATAATAAAATGGTTTGTTTGTAATTGCTGTGGGACCAAACAAAGTTGTGGATTGTTAAACATTAGCTGTTATTCATCAGACAAAAATTTTAGATTTTCAAAGGCAAATACCGCAAAATCTACGTATTTTTCGAGGAAAACTAATAATAACATTTTTGAAGCATTTGCAAAGACCTTTTTTTAAAGATATGTATAATAAAAATTAAGTGAGTTATGATTAAAATAAGGTTAGACCAAAAATTTTTGAGTGCAAAACCTTCGAAAACAACACCATAATTAAAATTAGTCGTAGACCATTATTATTTTTTTTTATCTATGTATCATAGATACATTTTCAAATTTTAATTGTTTTAAAATGCTTAATTAAAAAAAAATGGAGCTGCATGTGAAAATCAAATTTGAGACATTTAATTTAAAATGACCTTTTCTTCAGAATAACTCGAAAACTAAGGGAGATACGTAAAAATTAGTAAGGTATTAAATTGTAGCTTTATGAATTACAAACATTTTGCTTTTTTTCAATTTACTCTATGACGGAAATTACATAAGATATAAACGTTTAAAACGCGTGTTTATAGACGAGCACTACCTTGTTTCAACCCTTTAAATTTCCTCTTTAAATAAAGTAACAGTTTTAATATATACGACCTTATAGCTCTTGAAAAAACATAATGGTTTAAAAAAAAACTTTTTATTACAAAAACTGAAAGAGTTATAATAACACTAAAATCTTGGACTTCCATTGTCTTTATTTGTTAATTGATACAAAACGTTTCGGTTAGTGATGTATCTCCAACCGTTTTCAAGTGATAACTAAAACGGTTGCTCACCGAAGCTTGACCGACTTGTCACGGTTCAGCAACGGCAGCCAGATATTCGGAATGTCTACACTCGGTTTGCTAAATACATTTTGATTGTTTGCAATTATTACAGCTTCTTTAAATTTTCTTTTCTTCCAGTGGGTTTCTTTATGAATAATTTTTGCTTCCGACCATTGTATACGGTGTTGTTTTGACCATGCGTGTTCGGCAATTCCTGATTTCGACGTTTCGCCTCGTTCCGTATGTTTTTTGTGTTCTTTAACTCTAATTTCTAGTTGTCTTTTGGTTTCCCCGATGTATACTTCACCACATTCACAAGGAATTTGGTAGATACAGTCATTTTTTAAACCATTGTTGTCCGGTCTTGTCTTAGTAAGGATACTTCTGAGAGTGGTTTGGGATTTAAATGCTGTTTTAATATTGTACCTATTCGCTATTCTGCGGATCTTTTCTGAAGTTCCTTTAATATACGGAATAGTCATAAATATTTGTTCCTGTAAAGTCTTGTTCAAATTAGAGTTCTTTGTCTTATCTTGATATTTATCGATTGTTTCATTAACCAATCTCTCACTGTAGCCGTTTTGCTTGAGATCCCTGGTTATATTACTTATTTCGTCTTGCAGAGATTCCTTACTGTTGCATAATGTCACCGCGCGGTTATATAGAGTACGTATGACTCCTCGTTTTGTTTCGTTAGAGTGATTGGAATTCTGGTGTAAATATTGTCCAGTGTGGGTAGGTTTTCTGTATACCGAACGAGGTTTGTATATGTCCATTATTTCGTTTGACTAAAACGCCGAGAAAAGGTAGAGCCGAATTTTGTTCCTTCTCCATTGTGAATTTGATGCAGGGTCGAAGACAATTTAAATGTTTTTTAAAGAAACGTTGAAAGAGTTATGCTTAAAAAACCAATTTTTGGGAGCATACTTGGGTTGACATACTTTAACTAATATTTCAGAGATTAAACGTTTATTATTCAACTAATTTGAGCCAAGATTTACTTAATTTAGGCTTTAATATGAAAGTAAAGTAAGTTTTGAAGGTTTTAGTAATAAGGGGCAGGTTTAACCCCCTAAAAAAAAAAAAAAGCGCTCATCGGGGTAATGCACACTTTAAGGGTAAGTCGAACTTAATTCCAACTTTTTATGCGATTCGATGCATTTTTTCAAAATTCGCGGTTTGGTAGTATTTTCTGCATTGTAATTTTGTAGCGGGTGGATTTTTGAGGATAAAAAAATTACAAAATTAAATTAGTAATACCTTTAAGCAGTTACATTTTTTAATTACAGCTCTGTGACAATATGTTAGTTTTTCTAGGGTTAAATTTTTTTTATTAAATCATAATAAGGGTTGATTTTTTAAAATTATGTTTCAAAGAATTTAATATTTATTTTTTAACTTAATTGAGCCTAATTTCATATGACTTAGGAGTCCATTCGCGCCGCGAAAATTGGACCCAATTTGGGGTTCGGAATATAATGTTTTTCCCAAAAACGGTATAATGTTATCGATAATTTTCAAATACTATATGAAAGCCAACACTTAAATCTAGGCTTCTGCTATTATAGTTTTTTAAATTTGGATTTAGTTTTTAATATTTCCTTGAGTGAAAGTCACCCTAAAATCGGTTATGTTTAGATACTATGTGTTCTTAAATCGACTCATATTTTAAAAATCCGCTACAGCAGAGGCATAGATTATTTCCTTACCTTTAAAATGGTGTATAATTTATGTCATTTAAGTGAAAAATAGTTACCGAAAAACGTTATTTCCTGCAGGTTTGCAATCGGAAACAACATTGCATCGATACACCGGATTTGGAAGAACCAAAATAAATATAATATTTTTAATGCGGCTATACAAAATTGTGGTGTGGTAGTTTGTTAGTCTCCGCCCACCGTCTCCACGTCCTTTCGGAGTAAGGTTGAAATGCACTTTAATTAATATAACAGAAAGCTCCCTATGGGGGAGATGATCGATTGGCTGCTAGGGTGCCGCAGAGGGGTTCTATCCCCTCTGCTGGGTCGCAGACCTACTGGAATACTTTTCTGGGAGATCGATCTTTCAGGCATTGCAGATGACTAGTCATCCTAATTAAAGGAAACTCGAAGAGATGATTTAAATCCTTCAAGAAGACAAACACCCAAAATTTAAAGAAAAAATAAATAAACCATAAAAAAGATTTCCCTTCACCCAAAAGAAACCTGGAATTGGACCACCAATTCGGAAAAAAATAATTTGAAAGAAGCAAAAACAGGGATCCAGGGTAGATTTACCAGTATGAAAGAAACCAAGACCAAGACCGGCGGTTTGCTTTTTTTCAAGCCCAAAGAAGGTCTTGGTCTTGGTCTTGGTCTTGCACCCCCCGGTCTTTCGGGGTTTTTTTGCTGCAAGAGTCTTTTCTTGTTTTTTTTTTATAAAATTTAAAATAACGACCTAGATAAAATATATATTTTTTTTACTTCAAATAAATAAAGATGGAGACTATATTTTTTTTTAAAATTTCAAAATATCCCAATTTTTAAACCCCTTAATGTACATTTAAATTATTTGATTAAAAAAATTTTTTAAAGGGGGGGTTTTTTTATTTATGGCTTTATTTTAGTATAGGAAATATTTAAATTTTCTTGAAGAATTATAAAAAATTTAAAAGCAAAAATTTTTTTTTATTTAATTTTTTAAAAAAACCATACCACTCAAGAAAACTTTTAAGTTTTTAACCAAAATAGAAAAAAAAGCAAAATTAATTTAAAAAAACGTTTCCCCCTATATTATGCTGAAATTTTTGAACCATATTAAAAACGACGATAGTTTTTTTATACTTTTTGGTTTTACAAAAATGACGTAATTATACTTTCATTGTTTTGACTTTCCGTCTAATCCCGGTAAAATTTTAAAAAATTTAAAAAATTAAAAAAGTATTTCCAAAAAAATGAAAAATATATTTTTATTAAACCAAAATTTTACTTTTAATTTTTTTTAAAAAAATTTAAATGCCATTTTTACAGTGTGGCACAAAAATAATGTTTTCCGGTTTTAAAAAAAATTTTTTGATCCAGTAAATTAATCCTAGATTTAAATTTAAAAAAGATTAAATAGGAAAGAAAATTTTCAGCTTATAATTTTTTCCCCTTTATTTTTTTCCAAAACTTTTGGGAAAATTGTTTTGTCGGACCAAAGCCAATTTTAATTTTTGAACATGATGAATTAAAGTTATCGTTTTGTAATTTTTTTTAAAAAAACGAAGGACATTTATTATTATTTTATTAAAAAAAAACCTTTCCATAAAAAATCCCCTTTTTTTAGGCAGTTCTCAACATTTTTGTCTGCTGTATGAAATACCTCGTATATTGAATATTTGAATATTAAAATTTTAAAAAAAAGGAAAAAAGGCAAATTTTGAATCTTTGGTTTTGCGGCGGGCACCTTCGGTCTTGGTCGGTCTTGGTCTGTAAACCGCCCTTGGTTTTGGTTTTGCAAGGGGAAATTTTGGGGGTTTTGGTCGCTGCAAGCCCAAAGAAAGACCGAAAACCAAGACCTCTCCCCCTATCACTATTTAGGCCCCCTTCAGAAAGGGGGTAAACCCGCGTCCCCTTTTGCGGGATTTGCCTGCCCCTCGCTGTATTGGCACCCCCAATTTTTTTTAAGAGTGACCCCTTTTTAGTAAACAGTTTTTTTTTTGTTCATCCAGTATGATCGAGACAGAATTCGTCTCCTTTACTTTGTATTTACGAAAAAGAAAAGAAAAAAGGGCGTACTCTGATTCATCCATTGATTGCCGACAGAACTGTTTGGAGCATTTTACACCCTATTCAACGAGCTCGGAGAGTAGTTTAAAATTTAACTACTGTATGTCAGTAACAACCTGACGAACTGTTTCAAATTGAAAAAGGATAACTTACTTACAGGGCACTAAGATAGGGATTGCATTAAACCAGTGGAGCGGCTTGCTGTGGCCATAAGGTAAAGTGAAAAAATTTTTTATTTGTAGTAACTGGTTTTTTTTGTTTCATTATTTTTTCAATGCTTACTTAGAGGGGTATTGAAGATATGAACGAGAAAGTGAAAAAATTTTATCGAGGATGGGAAATTTCTTCTGATATATCGGAATATACCGAAGGATCGGGGACTGGGGATTTAGTGATAGTAATTCGGCGTTTGGTGCATATTTATGACATTATTTAGGTTGATGCCAACTGAACATTTTATGCCGGTGCCTGGGGAGTTAATGTGTGCGGCCTACTTGATAGGTGACTCCAGTTTGAAAAAAGGTTTACGGAACAGGTGCTTGCTGAGATCGAATGATCATTTTTTGCCGAGCAAAAAGGGAAAATTTTCCCGTGGTTCCTTTTAATATCCTGGATAGATCACTACAAAAGACTGAAACTGCGGTCTCATCTTCACTGAAGTCTTTAGTGACGGAAGACCTTTAAATGATAACCGGGGGCTTCTTTTATAATTTACAGGGTTTTCTTTGAGATCTATTTTTTTCTTTTGGGTGCCACAGGGGGCCATAGTTGGGGGATGGTTGTTTTGTAGTAGTTTCAAAAAAAACGGGTTTTTTGGGCAGTCGCAGCGCTTGCCCAGGGCCCTTTGTGAACAGTTTTTGTCATTTTCTTCGTTATCCAGGCTCGTTTGTTAAAACATCAAAGCAGTTTCCTGGGGACAAAGAGACTTTAAGAAAGAGAGCTCCGGAGAAAAAGTTTTTTTTGCGCTAAAAACTTCGTTTAACCGCCTTTTTTTCAATTTTTTATGATTTTATTTCGATCTTTTTAAAATTTTTCCAATTTTGATTAGCATTTTTTGAAACAAAAAGAAAAAAATTTTTGTTATACCTCATTGATATACAAAAACTTAAAAACTGTTTTTGTTTATTTCAAATTGTGCAGCTTTAAAAAAAAATATAAAAAAAAGAATAAATCATAAATCAATAAAAATTATTGAAGGACGGGAAGACCAGTTTATATATTTTTTTACGGTAATCCCAGCTAGTGGAAACACTTTCCCGATTTATCCCCACAGCTTTTGGGAAATTGGGATCTCTAATTTGGAATTGTCAAAAGCGTCTGTAAGATTTGGGCTTAAGAAAAAAAGAAGCATTCCCCAGCCAAAAACCGAAAAAATGAAAGAGATTTCCCATGAGTTGGGAAGAGGCCAACTTCTCACCCGTTTGGGGTTGGGTTGATGGGAAACACATTCGAGTGATAAAACCTGAGCACACTGATCCCCGTGCTTTAACTACAAGGAATATTTTTCTATTGTTTGGATGGCGGTAGCTAAGTCAATATCGATTTGTCTATGTAGATATTGGCTCCTATGGAAAAGAAAGTGACCCATATATTCAGTAACCATCTTTGAGGGCAATGAGCAGAAAGATAAACCACCAACCGAACCTTTACCAAATGACCAAAAAGTTATTATTCCTATGTTTTAGTAGGGATGAGGCTTTGGCACACCATCTAATGCGCCCTTGGAGAAATGTTATGTCAAAAACGTAAAATACAATTACCGGTGCAGAGCAAGAATTTTTCGTAGATTCCTTGGGATTCTTTCAAAAAAATTTTTCACAACACTTAAGTATTTTTGGGAGATGGCAACAAACACCAGGCTTTCGGTGTTCATAATTTCTTTAAAAGAGATGGCTATTTTCGGATACTCCCAAACAGGATTCGAAGATAGCCCTGAACAACCGCAAATGCGGGGGAACTTGAAAAGCGAAAGATGTATAGAAAATTTCGGAAACTTCATGAGTAACAAAGGGATCAAAAAAAATGAACAAGATATAAATACCTACCTATATATAAATGTTTATTCCCGCTGTTAATTGACCGAAATAAACATACAAAAAGTTTACCGTAAAATATTGCTATAATATACCTACTACATCCCTTTTAATCATTTATTTAATTTGATTTGAAACTGGGTTACCATTGAAAACCCAAAAAAATATAATGTTAAGTATATAATTTTTTAAAGGGATACTTAAAGTTCAAATAATTTTTAAATTTAACCCCCCCTTAGAATATTTTGATGTCTTTAATGCTAAAATAATAAAAAAAATTATAACTTACCATTTTTTTTTTTTATCAAAAATCGGGGAAAAGTTTTAAATTTGAATAAACATGATATTTCTCTCCACGTTTGTTGTGCACGTTCTTGTTTTATACGCTTTTGTGATTATCCAAGGTCGTCGTTTTTGGGAATTTAATATAACACCCTCTCTCCATCCATGTTTATCAAAGGACGGCCCAGTGTCAAATGAAACTAAAAACCACAAATAAAAAGATAAACGGACCGACTCCGTACTGCAGACACGCATTTATTCGTATTATCAATAAAAAGTGGGTCAGGGGGGGCGGGCGGGACCCGGTGATTTTTTACGGGGTTCCCCAATGCCGCGAAAAATTCCAAAAAGAATAGTCTTATTGGTGACCCCAAAAAGTGGGCGGGGTGAACCGCCTCTGAAAGAGGTCATGTTCCGATTTTGGAAGTCACCCGTGGTGACCCTTTTTCTATAATGCCGGATTTGTGGCAAATCCTGGGCATGCAACCAAAAAAAAGATACGCTATACGGACAGCATAAGACCAAGATCACGAGGGTTTTGTGGCATGGTGGCGCAAGGGGGAGAGGGCTGACCCCAAACAAAGCTATCTAGCCAAGCACAGGGCCCGCCTAAGATCGGGGGCGCTGTGCTACAAACGGCGGGCCAGGAAACCTCCTGGATCCTCCTGCAAAATTTTCTTGAAGAAAGAGGCAAGGTAGCCACCTAAACCTTTAACGGTCAGTAAAACCGCATGCGTTATATGGAAAACACCAGTCTCCTCAGGAATGTCCTGACCCCCGAAGACTGGAAAAGTTCCCCCATAAGCCTGCAACCAATTACAGGCCCCAAGTGTTTTAAGTCCACTTAAGAACTGAGTGAAAAAAGACCGACCTGCTCCGGGGGACATCGTTTGGGAAAGATGGCTAAAAACCGGACGGGGTTTAAGCTGGAATATATGAACAGAGGCCGAGGGAGAGTTTTTCTTAGCAAGCACTTTGGAAAACCCTTTTCAAGATATTTGTTTTTAGGCCAGACGCTGGTTGATCGGCACTGCACACGGCAGAAAATATTCTCCGATAGCCGGGAGCCTTTTGGCTTTAATCCAGGGCCGGTACCCCAAAATCTCTGGGAAAGCAAGGATGTGCGATCAAACTGGGCCCAAAAAATAAGGTTAAACCCCCGGCAGACCGGCCTGAGGGGAAGAATCCACAGACCTTCTGCCAAAAGGAGGGGGGGAAACAAAATTCACAGGGCCGGGAACCGGTAGAAATCTTTTGAAACGGCAAGCAGTTAATATCAGCGAACACATGGACGATGGTCCCGGGAAACTTGAAGGGCCTTCATGCCCACCCATCCCCAAAACACAAACTCGGGGCAACGGGTACACCCCAAAAACCAGTGGGATGTACAGGGCACTACAGACACATTTCGGCCCAAAACGTTTTGTTAAGGATGCCGCGTACAAGGGGGGAAAATCGGGAGAACACATCGTGTCGTGCCCACAAAGACTAGGGTTCGCAATCCCCGGGCAATGACACCTTGTTGCCGGGGAGGGAAGATTCTCCCAACAGGATCATCAGATTTTAGAAGTCTGGGCCTGTGGGGGAAATATAAAAGGGTGAGTCACAATAGACCGATCGGTGCGGAGTGGAAGATCCATCACAAACCTACCTATAAAAATTACCATTTCCGGTTTGCAAAAACTTAAAAAAAAAAATATCCCCCGAATTTAAAAATGTTAGTAAAAAACGGGGTGCCCCTTTCGCCCATATTGGAACTCAAATGTAACTATTTAAATGAGGTAAAGAAATAGTGGTACAAAAAAAAGCACACATAAAAAAATATATAGCAAGTAAAAACCCTTAGCTAAAGCAAATCAAGCTATGCCCAACTTACCCTCAAAGAGAAAACAAGGGTAGTTAATAAAGAGACAAATCCTCCTACTTTCGGTCGGTGGGACGGAATCCAAAACGCAGCTGCTCGTACTAGTCCGGGAGGCCAACGCAAAAGACCAAGCCAATAAGAGGTACGCATAAAACATTTTTTTTATAGTACTATGAACAATAGTCAATTCAAAGCCGCACTGCTGCCCAGCTCAGCGGGTTCAAATTGCATTTTTTTTACTTAAAAAAATCGTGAAAAACCCGTTTTTTTAATTATAACTCGAAAACTATTGATTTTAAGAAAAAAAGGAATATAATTAAAATTGATGGTCTGATAAAACTACATCAGTTTTTTTTACAAAATTTTTAAAAGCCTTTTTTTTAGTTTTTAAGTAACGTTTTAAAATTTTAAAAAACAAAAACGCAAAATTCTTAAAAACTAAAAGAGTTACGAAAAAATGTAATAAACAAATATCCCTTTTTTAGTAAGCTCTATAAATTAAGTTATTTCAAACGAACCACCCTAAATTTTCTTTAAAAAAAACACTCACCAAAAAAAAAAAAAAAGAAACAGCCGATTTAGATATACAGGGGGAAGAATTTTTGTATTTGAAAAAAAATTTTATCGGTCGCCCCAACCTCCAGTTAACCTCACTTTTATGTCAAATGGCAACCCCATAGTGTGACACATCATTGTAAGCGGCATGAAATTTGCTATCCAACAGTACTAAGAAACTTTAAATCGATGGACGTAGAAGCAACTTGGAAGAAAAAATGTGTGTTAATTAGTTTATCGTGTTCAAATAATTTATTTTATCAAATGCTCAAATGTGCGCCGTTTTCGAGACAAAAAAATAAAGTCTGTTTTGAAATTCTTCGCGAACGTTGGCGAAAGTTTGTCTGGTAATACCTCTGCATTCTAGTGTAATTCTACATTTAAGTTCTTGAATATTTTCAGGTGGCGTTTGGGAATTTTTTCTTTTTTTACTTCCCCGTATATCTAAATCGACGTGTTTCTTGTTTTTTTTGGGGAGTGTTTTTTTTTTAAAGATATTTAGGGTGGTCGTTTTGAAATGAAAGCACTGTATACACAATTTTAAAAAAAATAAGAAATAAAAGAGATATGGGGGAAAAAAGTGATTTTGGCCATGAAACATTTCGCTAATAACATTTTTTTTTTGGTACAAGTAAGTATACCAGATCCGATCCATCTAAAAATTAATTCAAAATGTTTTATTCATTAAATGAACCAAACTAATACACATGTGCTTGGCAATGGGGGATATCCTAGTGGCACGAAAATTTTATTTAATTTTTTTTGGTCCAATAACTGTACCCATGCCCATCTACTTGAAATTTTAACCAAAACAAAATTTAAACTTTATTTTATTGAAAAAAAAATATAAGTTCCTTTTGATCTTCTATTTTACTATGTGTATAGCTCATCGTTTAAATATTTTTATTATCAATTTAAATATTAATATCAATAATTTAGAAAGACAGCTACTCGTTCAGAATGATCTTGAGAAAATTTTAATAATATTTTTAGCATCAAAAAAATCTTTTTATAGTTTATTTAGCATTTAACTTTTAAAACATTTCTCTTATTAAGTTATCTACTTCTAGGCTTAGAGCCATTTTTATTTTAATTATGGTATTTAACCAATTATTTACTACTTTAAAATATAACCAAATTAAAGTTTAAACATTAATTCAACTAAAAAAAAAAATTAAAAAAAAATTTCCATGTTAAAAATATGATTAAAATTTTCTCAATATTATGCTGAGTAGCATAAAAGATCAAAAAATGTTAAGCGTCAATTTAATAAATTTAAATTTTATTTTAGTTAAAGTTTTAAGTGGATCGGAATGGGTATAGTTATTGGACCAAAAAATAAAATATCCGTGCCATCAGCTTATCCCCTCGAGGCACATGTATGTGTATTAGTTTGTTCCATTTAATGAATAGAAATTTTGAATTAATTTTTAAATGGATCGAAGCTGGTATACCTACTTGCACCAAAAAAATATTTTTATATTTAGTTTTTGAGTTATTCGCGTTTTTATTTTAAATTTAAATCGTTAATATCTCAAAAACTAAAAGGGCTACAAAAAATTTCATAAAAAAAACTGACGTGGTTTTATTAGACCATCAATTTTGATTATATCCTTTTTTTTCTTAAATCAATAGTTTTCGAGTTATATTAAAAAAACCGGGTTTTCATGATTTTTTAAGGTAAAAAAAAATTAATTTAAAACAGCTAAGCTCAAGCAGCAGTGCGGCTTTAAATGGACTATAGCTCATAGTAATATAAAAAAATGTACTATACGGAGATACTCACAGCACTGTTGTTATTTGAGTGACCATAAGGTCATAAATAGACTAAATGTCTAAATTTGCGTAATTTTAGTCAAGGAAGTTTAAAGGTGTATGGAAGCCCAATACTGTAGAACAAAATCGCCAGGCGTGCAGGGCAGCGGGAATAGGGGTTTGGGTACCCGCGGAGTTTGCGCAATGAATATAGTAGGTCGGGGCCGGACTTCCATAATTCTTTGTTACTATCTATAAAGTTGACATCATGAAATGTCAAATTCAAACATTCACTGTTTTTTTTTGCACAAAATTGTTGATTATTAATTGATACTACTATAGAATATTTAAAATTATTGTGTAATATTGGATTTTATATCATCTGATTTAATATGGAAAAAATAGATGGCGCCACTTTACAGCCGTCTATTTAAATGGTCGATATTTTTGAAAGTTTTGTATTTTTACCAAAAATCTTTGTAAATAAATAAAAACAGGATTTTTTAAAATAAATTTCAAACATTGTATGATAGTATCATGTACTTATCACCAATTTTGTGATAAAAGAAGGGTAAGATAGTGTAAATGAGTTTAATCTAATCCTAAGATTCTGGTTGTACATTAAAAAGTGAAAATTTTTATAACTGCTTTTTAGGCATATACTTTTCACTAATAACAAACATTCATGAGACAGAATAACAGTGGTTAAAATGTTTAGTAACCTTTGGTACCTGAGTATCGATTAAATCCGTTAAATATTATGTGTCTACAGTATGTCGAGCTAAAAAAGTTGATAATGTAAGATTAAGAAACTAAAAAATCTAATTTATTGTTAAACAAATACAGAAAAAACAAAAATGAACTTTAACATAAAATTATACTTTCTTTCATTCAATTAGAAGACCTGTATATATTAAAATTTGCCTGGTCTGCCCAGTAATAAATAATTCTGATCCTTTAAAAGAATGTACTAAATTATTAAATGAAATAAAAGTACCTAAATGTAAACCTTATTTCTTTTTAATAATCCCCAGAAATACACAAACATTGTGGAAATCATCTAAAAGATAGTTAAGATTGCCTTACTTTTCTCACGGCTATTTCCTATGAAATTTTCATTTTCTATTATTTATAATTGATATATTATTATTTATTCGGTTACCTAACGTTACGTCTCATAAGAAGCACCTAATTTTTAAATATAAGAAAAAAACTTACCTAAAGTAAAAAATGCCCGTATACCCTTAGATTTGCAAAACAAAACCATACAACATCTAGTCGTTTTGTTACGATATCATAAGTAACAAACAATAAACACAAAATTATAGTCACAATTTAATAAACACTAATCACTAAAATAAGAAGGTTGTTATCAATCCAAAAACGGTACTCCGGCTCTCATAAAAGTATAATGTGTTGCCTAACTACACAGTGATTTATCAGTGTGTAAGTAGGCAACACATTAAATTATTTCGTGGAATTTTGTTATTGCGCAGAATCGGCGGGGCCAACTCTGACAGATATTTTTATACTGGGCTGGACATTTTTTGATCGAATGGGCAATTCATTGGGCTTCCATACATCTTTAAACTTCCTTGATTTTAGTTGACTAGACCATAATAGTTGATTAATGAAAAGTCAGGGCTATTACTGCATGATTTTGTATACGTTAATAATACTCGTAAATAAACGATCGCCAAAAAAGAATTTTAGCTCGTTAGTGGTGAACTTGAGGTATTTAAGTCTTTAAGTGATGTCATTTTGCCCCGTTTTTATAAAAACTGCACTTTACTTGACTTACGTTATTCTACTTCCGGAATGAATATATTCTAAAGTTTTACTATCTTAGACAAAGAAAGTCTATGAGTTGATATCATATATAGTATGTCCACGGAAAAGGTGTTGAAGAGAAAAAACTTTTTTATTTTTGATTTTATCGAAAAAAGCTACTCTTGATAAAAAAATTTTGCTACTTCTTAGAGTAAGATTGGAATAGAAACATTTGACATATTTTATACGCGGTGTTCAGAAAATTGAAAAAACTTAAAATGGTACAAGAGTAAAGTGCATTTATTTGTGAAGATATGGAAATAAGTTACTAGGAAAAGTTGTTCAAAATTAAAAGGTAGTCTCTAATACCAATTTTCAAAAAAATTGGCCTACTTTTATTTATTTGTGATTAAATTAATTTTAATACCAATTTAAATTTTTAATATTAATTTTATCAAATTTTTTGCTGTTAAGTAAGCTGAGGTTTCTGCGGCTAATAAATTATAAAAGCGAAATGTCAATACAGCTTGTCACTATCAACGCCTACTAGTACAATAAAGAGTTATTAATTTGGAATTAGATAATATTAAAATAATTTTTATCACAAATTAATAAAAGTAGGCCGATTTTTTTGAAAAATGATATTAGGAACTATCTTTTACTTTTGAACAACTTTTTCTAGTAACTTATTTCCATATCTTCTCAAATAAATGCACTTGACTCTTGAACCATTTAAAGTTTTTTCAATTTTCTGAATACCGCGTATAAAATTTGTTAAATGTTTTTATCCCAATCTTACTCTAAGAAGTAGTAAAATTTTTTTAAGAGTAGCGTTTTTTGATAAAATAAAAAATAAAGAAGTTTTTTACTATTTAACACCTTTTTCGTGGACGTACTGGTGTGTCCACGGAAAAGGTGTTGAATAGGAAAAACTTCTTTATTTTTAATTTTATCGAAAAAAGTTAGTTGTAATAAAAATGTTTGCTGCTTCTTAGAGTAAGATTGGGATAGAAACATTTAATATATTTTATACGCGGTGTTCAGAAAATTGAAAAAACTTAAAATGGTACAAGAGTAAAGTGCTTTATTTGCAAAGATATGGAAATAAGTTACTAGAAAAAGTTGTTCAATCGTAAAAGGTAGTCTCTAATACCAATTTTCGAAAAAATCGGCCCACTTTTATTTATTTGTGATTAAAATTTTATTATCAATTAACTAATTCCAAATTTTTGTACTAGTAGGCGTTGATAGTGACAAGCTTTATTGATACTTTGCTTTTATAATTCATTAGCCGCAGTATCGTCAGCTTTAAATGCTTACTTTACAGCAAAAAATTTGATAATAAATCGATATTAAAATAAATTTAATCACAAAACATAAAAGTAGGCCGATTTTTTCAAATATTGGTATTAGAGACTATCTTTTAATTTTGAACAACTTTTCCTAGTAACTTATTTTCATATCTTCTCAAATAAATGCACTTTACTCTTGTACCATTTTAAGTTTTTTCAATTTTCTGAACACCACGTATAAAATATGTTAAATGTTTCCATCCCAATCTTACTTTTAGAAGTAGCAAAATTTTTTATCAAGAGTAGCTTTTTTCGATAAAATCAAAAATAAAAAAGTTTTTTCTCTTCAACACCTTTTCCGTGGACATACTGTATATAAAAAAATAAAAACAATTTATAAAAAATTACCATTTACTTATTATCTATAATCTTCAAAAAAAAAATATCAAAGAACTAATCAAATATATTTAAATAACGAATATCAACTAAAATTAATTTAATTATTAAATTCATAAACCATAAATTTACATTATACATATTTTTCAAAACTATAATTAATTAGGTTTTCTTAGTTAGGGCAATTTAAAATTAATAATTACTTTATTATTGCAACACTTATAGCTAATTGTACTCGCCAAAAACTGTTGTTCTATAAACTACAGTTGAAATATTTGGTAAAATAAATTAAATATTACAATATAAATAATTTGTCAAACTTACAAAGTATTTCTAAATATACAATAAATGCAAAATCAGTCTTATGGTAAAATATACCTTAAATTGTCTTAAAAAAATGATCAGTCCAAAATATGTTTAAAAATATAGCAGTACCCATTAACAAAATATAAACGACAAACGCAACCCACCACAAGTATTTTTCTTTTTTCGTTGGTTCTACATTTTTAAGTACCCATATGCCAACCAAAAGCCCTGCCAGTGCTCCTCCAAAATGTGCGGCGTAACCAATATTCTGGACCTTTTCTAGATAGTACCGATTATGAATGGCAGTACCCACATCAATTGCGATTACAAGAACAAAAATGAATAGTTGAACGGATGGCAAGCTCATCTCACTCCAGTTCTAAAATGGCAATGGATCTTTATCACATTTAAATTTGAAACCATTAAAATTTAAAAAAATAGTGTCCGACTGAAACGGGAGTTTTAGCTTTGATCTCAGTTTCAGCCGGAATCAAAACTAAAACTTATTTCGATATATTAAAATATACTTACAGTCTAGTTAAGAAGTGAGTTTTCTGCGAAAATAGCAAGAAGGGTATAAAAAATACTTAGAACTTAATAGTCCATTTTTTATAAAATGCATAGAAACACTTAAAATTTTGACAGTAGGTAGGAAATAGTTCAAGGATCAAAATCTATATCATGCCGAAGGGCGCCTTTACCTTAGGGGTGGTTGTTCCCAACCGCTGTGTTCACACGTCGTTGTCGTGGTTGGGCCCAGTAGGATCTTTTGGAACATGCGCTAGAGTTGCTGGTTATCGGCAACTCTTGTTGCCACCGTATGGAACGGGATCCGAAGCTAAGATGAACACAAGGCTTAACTCAAGGTGTTAGCATACCGTGCTGATGAGAGAATGGCATCCTGTGCCTTAAACAGGTGTCTCCAACGGTGCCTTTGAGATACAGGGCGACCTCTCAGAGTATCTAGCCTTACTGCGGTAATGCGGGGCTCTGCCGTGGTGGACTATTACTTCCCTAGCTCCAAACAGAAAAGGACAAACTGCTTTCATAGGAAAAAGGACAAAGGTGCGCCGACCGAAACGGGTGAATTCGCTTCGAAAGGTGCCCCTGAAGTTACCGGCGCCTGTTTCACGGGGAAGGGCTAATCCATTCCGAACAAACAGGTGCTTAAAAAAGGATCCCCGAATCCAAACAGAAGGGGGAGAAAACCGCCTTTATAGAGAAAAGGGTTGCCTGGCTTAAAAAAACCCTATGAAAGCGAATAGGACCGTTTTCATAGGGTAAGGCCAGAGATGCGGCCTCAGAAAGAACATCTGGTTTCTGTAACAAGGACCTGGTAGGTACCCACGTCACTAGACCGGAAGAGGAGGACATGACGGATCTAACCGTCTGCTCGTCATACTCTCCAGGAGACAGGGACACCAGAAATAATCAGAACACATATTGTGCTCGTGTCCGGTAGCGACACGAGTAAGAAGAGATGTAAGAACTCTCTGCCAATCTGGTATCGGATTCATTAGAAGTCTAATTCTATTGGGAGAAATATAAAAAGGTGTGAACCACAATAGACCGAGCGGTCGCAGTGGAGGGAGTAAAAAGTCCACTCATTTTAAACCTACTTAGGGGTGTTGCCAAACCATCTAGAAGTGAAATTTAATTTGACCACAAAATCGATAGAAAAATTATTTTTGAAAATGTTGTATGCATTTTTTTGTAAAATGCATATTCGATTATTCGCAATGAAAGTCGGTTTTTTCGTCTATAAAATCAACGTTAATTGATTTTTTGCAAATAACTCTATAAGTATGCATTTTATCAAAAAAACGTAAATAACGAAATTGTATGTAAAAATATAAAGTATTAAATTGTAGCTTTTTAAATAACAAAAATTTTGCTTTTTTAAATTTACTGTATGACAAAATTAAGTGAAATATAAACCTTTAAGATGCGTGTTATAAGGGTCCACAATTTGCATGCCTTTGAAATCTTCACTGTATACGAAAGTTAACGTTAAATATAGCAATTGCCTTTAAGATGCTATAACATAACTTATGCACGAACTAGAAGAGTTGTTAACATACATTCCGAGATTTGAAAACGAAAATTGCTGATTTTTTTTTTTTTCTGACGTTATTTAAGAGATTTGGAAAAAAAAAGACACTTTCATGGCCACTTTTTAAGATCTACAAAAAGCGTTGAGAAATTTTCGTACGCTTCGTTTTCGTTAGCCATCATCAACTTTATTTTTTAAATACGGACCCGGGTTTTTTATTTAATTTTTTTGAACCTTTATTAACCCAATTACAAAAATGTATAACACTCAATATTTATTAACAAATATGGAACGCTCCTGTAAGAAATGATGTGCGTTCCTTGTCTTACTCATTGTCTCTTATGGAAAATATGTTTATTTAACAGAAAAATATTAAGTGTTATCATTGTAATTGGGATTTTAACTGCTTTAAAAAAATGCAATAAACAATTGAGTGCCGCATTTAAAAAAATAAAGTTGATGATGGTGTAACGAAAACGAAACGTCGTACGGAAAATCTCTTAAGGCTGTTTTATAGACCTTAAAAAGTGGTCATGAGAAAGTGTCTTTTGTTTTTCCCTATCTCTTTAAATAACGTCAGAAAAAAATTAAAACGAAATCAGCAAATTTCGTTTTTTCCGGATATCTCCGGAAGTACTCGGAATTTTACAACTTTCTACTCGGCATGTTGTTAGGCACCTAAATGCGCAACTTTGCCATAATTTAACCGACTTCGTATGTCTTACGGTTTCCGAGATCCCCATGCATGCACTCTAATCTGTGGCACCCTGTATACGGGTACCGCCTTGTTTCAGCCCTTTAAAATCATTCCTTAAAAAAAGGGTTTAAACAGTTTTAATATATAGGAACTTATAGCTCTTAAAAAACCAACAAAATATTTTTAAAATAACTTTTTATCACAAAAACTGAAGGAACTATGCTTAAAAAAATAATTTTTAGAGCATTTGAAAAGCGATTTAATGCATTTTTTTAAAAATCCGCGGTTTTGTACTCTTGTTGGCATTGTAATATTGTAAGGGGTAAATTTCTAAGGATTAAAAAATTACAAAATTTAATAAGTAATACTTTTGAGCTGTCAGATATTTAACTTACAACTCACTTCTTAACTATTCTATTATACTATTTTATTTTTAAACTTACTATGATAATATTTGCAAGATGAGCTGTAATTATGGCATAAACCCCGCCACTGGCTCCGGCCAAGTAAGTAGTTGGATCTGTTATTGAAGTGACCAAAGAACCGGCAACGACTCCTGCGAAGTATACAGAAATCACTCTCCACCAGTCGTTAGCTAATTCCAAAGGAATACCCAGAAGTACCTGAGTTAGAAGGTTTACTGTAAGATGAACGTATCTGAAAACATAAATACTTACTTAAATTTTTTAGCACTGAGCACTGTTTTAGTTTTTGAAACTTAGTTTGGATTTTAGAAAAATAATAAAATTGATTGGCTGATTTGTTTTACGTTGTCGACAACACTGTTTCGTGCAATCTTCTAATAGATAATCTTTTTAATAAAAATAGCTTTGTTCGCAGGTCAGTTAACGAACCAATTCAGAGCTATAAATGATTCGTTCTGAGCTGCTCAAAAACGCATATTCAGTTATTTACAATTTCCGGATTTGTATTTACTCGCTGAAACTGAACTTCTTACACATGAAAAAATGAAAACTAGACCTTCTAAAGTTTTTTCTAACTTTTTAGACAATAGTTTTAATAAGAAACTATTGGTGGTTTTGTAAGACGCCCAGAAAGTACCAAAATACTTAAAGTTTTATAACATTGCATCTAAAATGTTTCCGTTACCGTATCTATAAAACCTTTGGTTTTGGTTATTTAAAGTTTTTTTAAAAGGGTTTTATAGCGTTCTTAAAAACCTTATTATAAAACTTTTACTTTTGGGGTTTTGTAGCTTACTTCGTAAAACCCTTATAAATCTTAAGGCACCTAATAAATATTCTAAAGCTACTACAAAACCTAAAGAATTTTATAAAACTTATAGGCCCAGTAGCAACTTTCTTAGAAGGACAGTGCACTATATTTAGGTTAAGATGTTTAATAATTGTTTTCTGTGTTTTCTTAATGTTTAATAATTGATGTAAATTGCAAGGAGAGAAAAATTGAAAAAAGTAAATATAGTAGCAGCTTTTATAGTAGGTGCGCTAAAACCCGCGAGAATATTTTGCGAAGCACACCATCAGGTGATAAATCACCCACAACTCAAATTACTGAAAATGGAATAGACCAAAACTTATACTTTCCTCAAGAAAATATATTGCCAAATACTTCAACTACCACCGATAAAGGAAGGGACAAAGGACCTTTGGAAGAATGTAGAGACATCAGGGAAAATTGACTAAGTGAGTTCGATGACCAATGTGAGTGAGTTTTAATGAGGAAACAACTGAGGATAATTAACAATTGCCAATGAAAAAAAAAATATGTTACAAACCGATTTTAGGCAATGGGCTATTTTCTCAAACAATATTTAAAAGTGGGGTTATGGTCATGCAATTGACATTTGAGAACTAATAGCTTTCAATTGGTTTTCCGGTTACTTATAGTTTTATACCGGTAACGAAGGTTTCTATAAATACCTTTTTGGTAAAACTATAAGTATCACAAAAGCACCTAAGGTTTTATTGCAAGAGTAATATTCCCATAAGACACTTTGGTAAGTTTTATAAAAGTTTTTAAGGTGTTTATTATTACTTAAAGGTTTAAAAAAAAACTAAAGTTATTTAAAAAGTGAAATAGTGAACATGGCGTCCTTTTATATGGCGGCCATTTTTATGTTTGTGTTCGAATTGACATAAATATATACACAAAAAAGAAGAGTATTTCATTTTAAGCCATACTACTGAAGCTAAAAGACGTATTTCTTAAAAAACATGGGGTTAAGAAATGTTGGGCAGTTTATTTGCAAAAACAAATCATGAGACATAAATTTAATTTTGAGGTTTTTACAAAAATAAATTTTAAGAAAGCCCTTTAAGGAGACGCTTTAATTTTAGCAAGGGTAAAATGTAAATTAAGTCCTCATAGAAAATTCTCAGAGTATTTAAGTTGTTATAAAAATTATTTAATACGCCATTCTGATAATATCAAAGTAAAAATCCATTGTTGTCAACTTTATAGTAGAAGCAGAATAATAATGACAGGGACGATGTAGAAGGAGATGAAGCTAAAAGGGGGCTTTTTTATTTGGTGTTTATAAACACTGTAGGTCAGGAAGTTTATAATGGTTTTTATAAGGAATATTAAGTTTTTATAGCGGTAACGAAAATGTATTCCTTGCCGCTATAAAACTTATTTATGGTTTATAAAGGTAACGACCTCTTAGTTACAAATAAATGGAGAGTAAAGGTTTTATGTGGTACTAAAATTAAGTCACCGTTCCCTTTATAAGATTCTTCATTTAAGTGCTATAGGGGTTTTATAAGAGTAACGAAAACATTTCGCGAACCATTGATAGGTTCTTAGGTTTTATAAAACAGGTAATCAAAACTTAACCGTTACCATTATAAAACAAAAAATGTTAGTTGGGAGGTAAACGGTTACTATATATATTAAATTCATTTTTAAAACAATTAACAAGCGTGAGAATACAGAAGTACTTATTTCTCATACTTATGGAATGACCAATTAGTTACAATGGTTTTTCGATATCCCGATATATTACTTGACGAAAAATTGTGCTAGAAAACATATCAATACTGCCCATAAAAATCCGAACCGAACTTTCAATTTTAACAAAAATCCGAGGATGGCAAATCCGATTCTGAATCAATAAAAACCGATCCGATGTAATCCGCGAACACGAAACTGTTACTAAAAAATCAGAATTTTATAATTGCGAACGCTGCTTTACTTACTGCGCATGCGAATCGTCCCTGAACTAGTTCAGAATCTCACCGGCATACAAAGCTAACAATAACCCTAAGCCCTAAATGGTCCATGGAGGTAATCCTAAGTTTTGACGGCTATGTTGCGTCTCCGCACTGTTGGTATAATGCCCGACGTAAGAGTCGGCGCACAGAGACGTCGTTTGTAGAGTGAGGCGCTTCCACTACTGCAGGCTAAAGTGGACTCTATTGTACCATGTTTTATTTTAACAAACCCTGCAAAATTGATATCAAAGGAGAATCGAACACAAACGTGGCAGGTGTGATCAACATCTACACAGACGGGTCGAAACCAAAAGAAGGTACAGGATGTGGAATTTATTCTAGATCTTTTAACTTAAACATTAAATGAGTTATGGGCGAGTTGACAAGTGTGCTTCAGATTGAGCTCAGAGACATAACCGTAGCTGCAAAAGAAATAAGCAGTAGGAACATCACTGATAAAGAGGTGCGTATTCATACGGATTGCCGACAAACACTACTAGCCCTAAGGAGACCATGCTTCACCTCGGGTCTAGTACTAGAATGCCACCCTGCCCTTGTGGACTCTTCCAGCAGGAATGTGGCCACCCTCTGCTCGACCAAAGGACACGCTCACTCCAAAGGCAACCGCATCGCTGCCTCGTTGGCCAGAAAGGCTGCCGGAACCAAACCTTTTGGACCCGAACCTTTCGTAGGTCTGACAAGGTCTGCGATGAGGGACCTAATCAAAAGACACTCTCATCAGTAGTTTACAAGACGATGGCATACAACAGTAAAATATAACCTTTTCAAGGAGTTACTGAACAATCCCGACAGAGATACAGCTAAACATTACTTGGTAATGTCTAGGACGAGCCTTCGTCTAATCACGTCGTTCTTACTGGACATTGTTAACTGCGAAACACCTCTTTAGAATGGGTATAAATAAACCCCTCTATGTAGAGAGCTGTGAACAGGAAGATGAGAGGGTTGAGCACATCCGGACTGCACTTTTGCCCAGAAGGAAGATCCATGCTGGGCGAGTATTGGCTTTCCTTGGCCGACATTAAAGAGATTTCCCTCGGATTTACCTACTTCAGATCAGTGGGATGGGCGGCGTACTGAGTGAGGAGTTCCCTTTAGGAGGTAGCATAACAAGCCTACTGAGGCCTAGGTGTTATAGGGTTGATATAGTTCAACGGCCTAGTTGCAATTGACCGAAAACTTTTTCTAAATGTTATTTGGGTAGTTTTAGACTTTATTAGATTAGATTATTTGAGCGGAAATGGCAAAAATGACCTCCACCATTGCAACCTTGCCAGATTTATTGTGGTTTCTCCTATCGTTCTTTAGAGTACCTTGTCCAGGCCCGTCTTCTTAACTAGACTCCAGAGTCTTGACACTGGCCACTCCATATATCCTGCCGGTATTGGCTTTTCCTTATCAAGCCTAGTAAACCTAAGCCTACATAGTGCTTTGCAGTGGCACCACACATGTACGGCTGTTTCTTCAGCCTCCTGGTAGAACCTACACAGGCGTTCCACCACTAGGCCTATTCTTTCCAGGTGCTTGTTGAGTTTGCAATGTTCTGTTAGTTGACCTACCATTATCCTTACGACTTTACGACTGTGGCTCAGTAGGTCCGAGGTAAACTTGGCCGAGCAGGTCTTAATGAACTGCTTTGCCTGTCGTTGTCCTGGTGTTTGTAACCACCAGCTTTGAAACTCTCTGTCTATCCAGCTCTTGATAGATGCTTTAAGGAGGCCTGCCGAGATTCCACAGAATGGCTCAGGGCCTATCATTTCCATGGCTGATCCTCTTTTGGCAAGTTCGTCGGCCTCTTCGTTACCTGGGGGCCCTCGTGGCCTGGTACCCAGGCTACCATAAATTTGTTTGCCAAGCCAACTTTATCCAGGGCCTGTATACAGTCCCCCACTAGTTTGGAATTAACTTTTGGAGAACTGATGCAGCACGGCACCATGGATTATTGCCGCGATTTCCGCTTGGAAAACCGTGGCGTGCTGACCAAGAATTAAGGTTATCTTTTCTCTAGGCTTGTCTCCATAGATCCAGCTCCTACTCCTTTGTTGGTCTAGGAGCCATCTCAGACTTTATTAAGGTAAGAGGATAAAAAATGTATTGATTGTGATTTGTTGTAAAAATAAAAGCACAATATTTCAGCTTTACAATTTTTCACGGTTTAACAAAGGCTGCGTAATATTTACAACGCCAATACTAGGTTTACTAAATACATTATGTTGTTTAGAATTATTGCAACATCTTTTTAAGTTTCTTTGTGATTAATTTTTGCTTCAGAACACTGTATGCGGTGTTGTTTTGACTATATAACCTCTGAGCTCGACGATTTACCTCATTCCGTATTTTTCTCGACGTTCCGTTTAAACAACATAACGGAGATACTTACCAGAACTAATCTTGGAACAGTTATATTTTAAAAAATCAAACACTTACCCAATATGAACCAACATATACGTCAGAAATCTCCAACATTGATTTCTTTTAAACGGGTCATAAATTAACACTTTGGCAGTCACTCCATCGGCAACTTTTGTCACATCCGAATCAGTAGCTTCATCCGCTACAAAACATGCTATTTCGATGAGTGACATAATAACCATCGCTATTGGCGGCGGCCAGAAAGAGAAACTGTCCTCATATTTCCCTTCTCCCTCGGTTTCCCCCTCAATAGCAGCTCCCACCACCAGAATATAATTCTATTTCGCTTGGTTCAACTGGTTTAAACTTACGCCGTTTGTTGGGTGGAACTATAAAATTTACGTAACTAAAAAAAATAAGCTTCATAAATTATCGAATTCAAAATTAACATACGCAGGGTGTAACATAAATGTTGGCAGAGCTAGGACGGATCCCTCAAAAAAGGAATCGAATTGCGGTTCCGGATTCTCGTAAAGGAATCGAATCCGCGGGAATCGATTCCCATTTATCGGGTCATCTTTAGTTTTTATACTTACAAATGGTAACTACGATACGAATGGAACTACATAATCCAAATGATTAATCAAGCGTCAAAGATTTAAGTACAGGGTCTTTAATTATATTTACGTGGCTTCTGGGGCCTTTATTTTTAAAGACAGAAAAAAAGTTTTTTATAAAAATGGTAGGGTTTTTTTCCATATTATCTTTTGAAATTATCAGTAAAATAATATCGCAATAAAAAAATGGAAAAATATAGGCAACTTCAACTTTTTTAAATGAAACACCCTGTATATTATGTGCTACAACGAAAGATCTTTTTTTTCTAAATTCAAATATATAAACAATGATGATATTTGGATGAACCATTTTTGAGTTATTTTAGGTTAAATTATTAATAAATTACTAAAAAGTTTCATATTAGTATCAAGAAAGCCATGGAAACAATTAAATTATTATGTTTGCTGAATTTGGTGAGGGTTTTCTGACCAATTTAATATTTTTGTGATTAAACATTGCTGCTAAAGTGAAGGAAGACTTGTCGGTGAATAGAATTTTATTTAAAAACTTTGGATCCTGCTGCATAAACCTAGCTATTTCCAATGCATACTTAGGTCGGTCCTGCATGTTTTGTTCAGGAAGATTCTAAACGGACATACATTTATAAGGATACAATTTGTAAAATTTTAAGGTTAAATAATTTTTTTAATCTGTTTTGTTAAGTTCAGATGCCGCATCCGAGATTAATATTTCAGGATTTTCTTATATTATTAAAAGTAGTTAGTACTAATCAATGGAAAAAGTGTAATATATACTGAAAAACGAGGATATCAAAAACTTTGTTTTCATTTCGTGTCAGTCCTTTTATTATTTTAAAGCTTTTTCGTTTAATAAACTTTCTTACTATGTATTTAATAGTATCTATAGATGGTACCGTTGTTAAGGATATAATAAGTAATATTCCCTTTGCACCTCGTCACATTATTATTTTCCATCAAAAAGACGCATAATAGCGATTTTTTGTTCTTCTGAATAGCCCATCGACAAAAAGCAAGGAAGTTAAAGGTGTATAAGCCCAATACTGAGAAAAAATTGTCCAGGCGTGCAGGGCAGCGGGAATCGGGGGGATTGGCCCGGGAGTTTGCGCAATGAATAGTAGGTCAGAGCCAGACTTCCATAATTCTTTATAGCTTACGCTTAATGAACCGCTACGTCACGGTTTTATAGGGTTGAAGAGACATATGTTTCTTCAACATTCAAATCTATCAATGAATTTAAAGTCAAATTCAAGCATTCACTGTTTTTTTTTGCACAAAATTGTTGGTTATTAAACGATACTACCATAGAATATTTAAAATTGTTGTTAATATTGGATTTTATATCATCTGATATAATATGGAAAGAATAAAATGGCGCCACTTTACAGCCTTCTATTTAAATAGTCGAGTTTTGTATTTTTACCAAAAATCTTTGTAAATAAAAAAAAACACGATTTTTAAAAATAAATTTCAAACATTGTATGAAAAGTTTATGTACTTATCCCAAATTTTTGAAAAAAGAAGGGCAAGATAGTGTAAAAAGTTTAATCTAATTCTAAGATTGTGGTTGTACATTAAAAAGTAAAATTTTTATAACTGCTTTTTAGGCATATACTTTTTACTACTAACAAATATTCATGAGATAGAATAACAATGGTTAAAAATGTTTGAAAGCCTTTGGTACCTAGGTATCCATTGTAACAGTAACCGTTAAATATTATGTGTCTACAGTATGTCGAGCTTAAAAAGTTGATAATGTTAGTTTAAAAAACCCAAAAAATCTATTTTTTTTTAAACAAATACAGAAAAAGCAAAAAGAACTTTAACATAAAATTGTACTTTCTTTTATTCAATTAGAGGGACCTGTATATATTAAAATTTGCCTGATCTGCCCAGTAATTAATAATTTTGATCTTTTAAAAGAATGTACTAAATTATTAAATAAAACAAAAGTACCTAAATGTAAACCTTATTTCTTTTTAATAATCCACAGAAATACATAAACATTGTGGAAATCATCTATAAGATAGTTAAGATTGCCTTACTTTTCTCACTGCTATTTCCTTTGAAATTTTCATTTTCTATAATTCATAATTGATATATTATTATTTATTCGGTTACCTAACGTTACGTCTCATAAGAAGCACCTAATTTGAATATAAGAAATACTTACCTAAAGTAAAAAATGCCGGGTATGTTACCCTTGGATTTGCAGGACAAAACCATACAACCTCTCATTATTTTGTTTCGATATTATAAGTAACAAGCAATAAACACAAAATTATAGTCACAATTTAATAAACACTAATCACTAAAACAAGAAGGTTTTTATCAATCCAAAAAACTTCTGCAACCACAAAATATAATCACACAAAGCAAAACAATCGAAACTAATACGGCTCTCATAAAAGTATAATTTATAATAAGATTTATCAGTGTGTAAGTAGGCAACACATTAAATTATTTCGTGGAATTTCGTTATTGCGCAAAATCGGCGGGGCCAACTCTGACAGTTATTTTCATACTGGGCTGGACATTTTTTGATCGAATGGGCCATAGCATTGGGCTTCCATACACCTTTAAACTTCCTTGCAAAAAAGCAATACAAACAACTTTTAATAGTTAAAATGATAAATTTCAACTTTTTACAATATCAATACGTCAAATTTATTAAAACAATTTTATTGCTTTCATAGCTTACTTGATACTAACATGATTTTTTTCAATTTATTTATATTTTAAGCTTAAATATCTCAAAAATGGTTCATCCAAATATCATCAATGTATATATATTTGACATCAGAAAAAAAGATCTCTTAATGTAGCGCATAATATACAGGGTGATTCATTTAAAAAAGTTAAAGTTGCCTATATTTTTCCTCTTTCTTTATTGCAATATTTTTTTACTGATAATTTCAAAAGATAATATGGAAAAAAACCTACAATTTTTATATAAAACATTTTTTTCTATCTTTAAAAATAAAGGCTCCAGAAGCCACGTAAATATAATCAAAGACCCTGTACAGAGCCCGAGCCGCGAAATATATTTTAGCCTTCATATTAAAGTGCTTTAATTTTTAAACCAATTAGTTTTTGGTAACTATTCTTTAAATCTTAATGTGTTTTTCTACAAACGTCAGTAAAAGTTTGATTTTTAATGCATGCATCAGTGTCTAAAATGTCATTTTATGACACTGGTGATTAAAAGTAATTACTTTTAGCACTTGTGCTAAAAGTGATTTACTTTTGACACAGATAAGAAATTACCGAAACGTAATACTTGGATCAAAATAAATTATGTATTTAATTAGAAGTACAATTATCGAAAATACAGTTAGAATAAAAAACTACTCAATCTCATTGGTAGTTGTTACACAATTTACTTTGGTAAGATATGTACCCCGGCAGGAAGCAATGTCATCCACCAAAGTTTTGGACAAAATTTGATGAGCAATTTTCTGTTTGTCTTGTAGCGAGTCCTTTTTCTATATAACCCTTTGCTACTGTACTGGACTTCCATCCACCGTGTCTTCTAATTGTAGTAAGATTACCACCAGAGTCCGCCAAGAGCTGAGGAACGTCGGAAGCAATTTCCAGTGTAAAGATGGGAATCAGACAAATTTAGAAATTTAGCCATTTGGGCAGGCATTTTACTAAGATTTCAACTGGAGTTATGGCACATTTATTCTTTAAGCATCTTATAAAAACTCTTTAATGATTAATTTTCACTGGACGAAGGGCTATGTAGAGGAAAGGCGCCTAATATTAGGATATTGCCTAATATTGGATACTTACGTATTTTTTTAAGGAAACTGTATATGCAAAGCCGTAGCCAGGAATAATTTTTGGGGGGGTTAGCCTTTGTGTCAGGGGTATCGACTCTGCAAAATTGGGTGATCTTTTCGGGGTACTACATAAGGCCCAACAAAAGGTCGCACCCTTATTTTGACTCCTGGTATTTTTTGGGAAAAAAAGTTTGGACACGTCAATTTTGATTTCTATGGGGGAACTTTTTTATCTATAGCCGTAAAATTTAAGGGTGGTCCAAAAATAAGATATTGCATTACACTTAAGATTTTTAAATTAAAACCCCAGTTTTTTTAAAATTTTGGATTCTCTATGACGTTTTTAGTAACTTTTGTTAATAAAGTTTATACCTATCTTTAATCGTTGTAGTTATTTAAGTTTATGTTAAAAATTGACCAACTTAACTCAATACTTAAAATAATCGATTGCATGGCTAAAAATAATAATCATGGATACCATCAAGAAAACATATAGCATCAGTGTCATCATATGTCATAGGAAAACTTTGTTTTTTGATTTCAAATTGTAAACTTTCCTAGTTCTTAAATTTTAAAAAACAATAATTTATTCAGTTCAAGAAGGGCTAAAATAATAATACTCTATTATTAAAATGGGGGCATTACAAAAGCTACTGTCCGGTTTTTTAATGCATTACATTCAGACAAAAATATTAACGATGAGTATGTGGCTAATTAATGAGAAAATTTAAAGAAACTGGATTTTTTATCTAATATTCGCCGTAATCGCCATTAAAAAATCGACCAGTTATAAATGAAGTCGCAGAATTATCAGTGATGGAACACGTAGCATTGACGACACCCAAGGCACTCGTGGACTGGCTACTTCTTTAGGATTTACATGCTTAACATCACAGAGAATTTTGAAAGACAATTAATTTCACCCGTATAAGATAAAACTTGTCCATGAGCTTCATGAAGACGATTGTGTCCCAACTTTTAATCAACAATGCAATCATGTTATTTAATATTTGTTTCTCAGATGAGTGTAGGGTTTCATTTACATGGTGCTGTAAATAAAATAATTGTCGATTTTGGGAGTGACTCAAATCCACATCTGTTTCGAGAGGTACAACCGAAATATCCTGAAAAAATAAATTGTGTGGGCCGGAATTTTCCTAAATCATTTTAGGACCTTCCTTTATTCCTAGAAACTTGACGGGCAAGACGTATTTGGGACATGTTAGAAAATACAATAGAACCACGAATTACCGAAGTAATAGAAAATAGCGTTAATTCTAATGAAAATGATATTTATTTCCAACAAGATGGTGCACCACCGCACTACGTGGTTTCAGTACGATAGTTTTGGACATTTTCCCCAATCAATGGATCGGCAGACGAGGCCCCATTGAGTGATCGCCGAGGGCTTTCCCGGGCTTAAGTTCTTTAGATTACTTTCTTTGGGGGTATTTGAAAAGTAAAAAATTTTAGTACGAACTTAGATTCTATTTAAGATCTTCGGGAGCGGATTACAGCTGAACGTAGAAAAATAATTTCATACAAGCTTGAAAATTTGAGAAATACATATGAACAAAATATTTATTGTTCCTGGAGGTAAATGGACAACACTTTAAAACATTTATTACCACCTACTTTTTAGAAAAAAATTTAATTTTTTCTTTTCCTTTAATTTGCGTTTGTCTGTAGGTTGCTTTTTGTTTTTTATTTTTAAATTTAGGAGGGTTGTTTTTAATTTTAAAGTCTTGTTACTATGGAAAATAATTGATTAATATTTTTACGATATATTTCCTTATTTTTTTCCTTGTAAATAGCTTTACAACGATTGAAGAAAGTTATAAACTTTATTAAGAAAAGTTATAAAGTTTTTGGAGAATCCAAAAAAATGGAGGTTTCCATTTAAAAATTTAAAGTACAACGCAATTACTTCTTTTTGGACCAACCTTGTATTGTACGGCTATAGATGAAGAGACGTCCCCTAAAAAACAAAATTGACGTGTCCGAAAGTTTTTTCAAAATATACCAGGAGAGTCACAAATAGGGATGCAAGCTTTTCGTTGGGTTACCCTGTATAATATTAAAAGATACTGGAACTCAGGATTGTAAAACCGCGATCCTTGCGCTGCAACCTACGATACTCTCAAACTAAAAATGAACATCGCTGCCCGCACGCGTTTGTACTCAATGTTTTATTTTCCGCCTCAAAACCTAGCATTACCAAAATTATTCACTATAGTATTTTAAAAGATTTTTAAAATTATAATATTAAGAAATCTGTGGTATACTTCTTTGTATTCATAGTTTTTTTTTTTCGTGAAAAATTTTGGGGGGTTCTGACCCCTGACCCCCACTGGCTACGGCCTTGTGTATATGTGGTGTCATCTTTTAAAAATAAGTTAAGTTACATCTAAAACCCCCTCTTATAAGTTTACAGGTTTCTATAATCTACTATGTTGACATAAATAACCTTTAAATGAATTATGCGTGTCTGAACTTTTTATACTGCGTATTTTAAGTGTTGAATTATTAGTTATAAGGTAATTTTTTAAATATTTCTTAATGGGATGGGTAGGGCATGTTATAAAGTAAATATTACTAGAGTTTTATAATAAAAATTTCTTTTTGTTTCTTCTAAAATAATTCCAACCTAAAAATTTATGATGTGCCTAATAGTGGACAGCTATACGTTCCCAATATTTGATATCCAATATTAGGCAACGATTTGAGGTAAACTGAAATAATATATTTTTTACAGTAATGGCTACTAAAAAAAAACAATATGATAAAGCAAATATGAATAGTGCTATTCAAACAATATTAAATAAAGAGATGGGATATCTAAAAGCTGCCAAGTCGTTCAATGTTCCGAAAAGTACCTTGGAGTATTATTGTATATTAGAGAATCCCCTAGAACATGTAGAAAAATCTACCCTTGGTCGTAAACCAGTGCTACCTGAAAAATTGGAAAAAGAGTTGGCGATACACTGTCTGGAATTAGAGAAAAGGTTCTATGGTTTAACGTCTTCCAAAATTCGTCGTTTGGCTTATCAGTTGGCTCTAGCTAATAATTTACCACATCCCTTTTTACAAAGGAAGGCTACTGGCGGGACAAAATGGTTAAGAATTTTTTTAAGACGAAACAAAAACATTTCTTTAAGAACTCCTCAAGATGTTTCCGCGGCAAGAATCAAAGGATTTACTAAAGAAAATCTTATGAAATTCTATGAAATTTTGAAACCAGAACTGGATAAAATTAAATTTAATCCAAGTAAAATTTATAATGTAAATGAGACGGGGATAAGTGCAGTCCAATACAAGCATACAAAATTTATAAGCCTAAAAGGAAAGAAACAGGTAGGAGCATTGACTACATCAGAACGAGGTTCGCTTGTCACTGTTGTTTTGTGCATGAATGCTAATGGACATTTTGTATACGATGATGATATTTCCACGGAAAAATTATAAAGCAGAGCTTATGGTAGGTGCACCTCCAGGATCAATCGGAAAATGTCACCCTTCCGGCTGGATTCAGTCATATTTATTTACGCAATGGATGGATAATTTTATTACCCATACCAAGCCATCTCGCAAAGATTCGATTATTTCGATACTGGATGGGCACTATACACACACGCGAAATTTGGATGTAATTAACAAGGCTCGAAAAATTCATATAATTTTAATATGTCTACCTCCACATTCAACCCACAAGGTTCAGCCATTGGATGTGGCTTTTATGGGACCTTTAAAAACATATTATTGTCAGAAAATTGAAAACTGGTTAAAAGTTAATCCAGGAAGAACAGTTTCTCCCTACCAGATTGCAGGTTTGTTAGGAAAAGCATATTTAAGGACTGCATCGATGGAAATTTCCATAAACGGATTTCGGAAATGTGGCATTATGCCTTTTAATAGGAATATATTCCGAGACCATGATTTTTCGATTCATGAGAAATAAGAAACTTCTCTTGAGATTAAAAATATTAGCCAAGAACATGGACCTGCAGAAGATATTGATGAAGCAAGAAGCGAATCTGAAGCCACTGTGTCAAAAACCCGAACCAAAGGTTATTGTTATGCAAAATACTTGTAACAAACCCTCGGTAAAACCTGTCGTTGACAAAGAAAATTCTAACCAATTTTGTAAAACTAGCTGACATACATCTATTGCCAGTGTTACCTGGTCCTTCAGGAGTAAAACGAAAAAATTCTGGCGCCGCCGCCGTAGTTAGTAGTTCTCCCTACAAAACAGCCCTTTGAGAATCACAAAGTTCAAAACCCACGAAATATTTTAAGAAAAATATTCTTAACATTCAATCAAAATCATCCGAAAAAAATAAGGAAAATTACACATTTAAAAAGAAAAAGCAAAAAGTTGTAGTTTACTCGGATTCATCAGAATCAGAAGAAGAAGTCCCATATGTAAATTCGGAAGATAATATGGATCTCGAAGAAGAAGATGTGAGTTGTTACTTCTGCTTGGAATCATTTTCTTCGGACAAAGCAGGGGAAAAATGGATACGGTGTTGTAAGTGTTATAAATGGTTACATGAAGCATGTGCTGGTGGTGAAGGCAAACAAATTATATCTGCGACTTTTGTTAGATGGATGATTTCGGCCGTTTTATATTACGCTGTCAAGTGACATTTTTTTTATTTTGTATTTTGCTTAATAAAATATTGAAATTATCAATAGTCTTTGTATTTAAAAAATGGTTTCCTAATATTGGATACCCTATCCAATATTAGGCTACTATTTTGTAAATTGACGAAATCGACAATTTATTAAAATATTTAATTTTTCCTAAAAGGAACTTTAATTCTTTTGCCGTCCATTCCAACTGATAATTCATAGTTATGCTATAACTTTGTTACGTAAAAAATTAACATTTTAAAAAATGTATCCAATATTAGGCGCCTTTCCTCTACTTTTTATTATAGTATATATACAAGATACCACTAATTACAAAGGTTCATTGTACATTGTATCTGGTATATGCACAATTAGTAAAAATCCCCAAATCGTCGATGTTATTTAATGTAAAATTACACAGTTCTTCTCGACGACAAGCTCCAAATACACCGAAAATTGCGGCTACTTTTTGTATAAGATATATTTCAAAAAGGTATGACTTCCGCTTTTGCGTATTAAATTTAAATTACCAAAGTATTTTGTTAAGAAATTAATCAGAACAGGGGCGTAGCTATGGTCGGGCAAACCGGGGCAGTGCCCCGGGGCCTCGGGCGAAAGCGGGCCTCAAAGCCCCGCTAAAACTTTGTTTTTTTGCGACACCTGTAAACTTGTTTAAATTCTTATTAATATCTATGTAGTACTATACTACTACAGTACTAACTTGTCATGACTGCCAATAATTATTATCAATATAACTAATTAGGTAAAAGCGGCTACCGCCATCTCCATCTGTCCATCTCTACTTTTAATGAAACATCAAATTTTTATACAGCGTGCTGTATGTAGTAGGCGCCCAGGGGTGGTAAACTTAACAAGGAGTGCTCGATTTTTACTATTTGTCGGTAGATATAGGTTATGTTTGGACGTCACCCGTTTGCCCATTTTGCCCAGAAAGTAGATTTATTTTATTAATTTTTGTTAAATATTCAACTTTTAAAAACTATTTTGGATATGCACTTACTATTAGAAATGTAATGTATAATATTAAAAAAAATTAAGACTTTATACTACTTGTAAACAAAACAAACAGGCAAACGGATTACGTCACAAATACCGAATTGACATTTAAATTGGCGTATATGGGTTTAAATGGAATCGAGCACTCCTTGTTAGGTTTATTACCCTTGGTAGGCGCCACCTCGACAACGTTTTGGTTATACGAAATAACTTCTCGTCTTTGGGGCAACTCCGAATTTCTCAGTCTCTCAATCTCTTTTACCACAAACTAACCACAACTATCCCTTTTTTATTCTGTGACCACCGTTCCAAACACAGTGCTAAACAACAAGTTCTTCGACTTGTTGAGCTCACTACCGAGGGCATGAACAGAAGAGAAGCGACGGGCGTTGTGCTATTCGATGTTGAAAAGGCTTTCGACAAGGTTTGGCATAATGGACTGTTATTCAAGCTGTACACCCTTGGCTATCCGACCTATATGATTAAAATTATTCAATCATATCTTAGAAACAGACAAATTCAAGTCAGAGTCAACTCAGCCCTCTCCACACCCAGAACACTAGAAGCCGGCGTACCGCAGGGCGCCATGCTTGCCCCGCACTTGTTTAATGTTTATACACATGACATTCCTGCCTCGAATCTGACACACACGGCATTATATGCCGACGACACTGCCATCATTGCACGCTCCCAAAACCCTACTTTAGTCACTCGCCGACTTCAAGAGGCAACAAATAATCTCCATGAATTCTGCAATTCTTGGAAGATTAAAATCAACCCTAACAAAACCCAAGCAATTCTTATTCATCGCAGACGCATACGCCCGGAAGACAACGTCATCCTAAACAACCACGCCATTCCCTGGACCGACACTGTCAAGTACTTCGGAGTCATTCTTGATTCTCGTCTCACGAAAAATGCTTACAGATGGGTCGCATGGCCCATTCCAAGCTACTACCACTCCTACACAGGAACAGCCCGCTAACTATCAGAAATAAACTTCTTCTGGTAAACTCAACCATTCGTCCAAGTATGTCTTATGCCTCCGTAGCCTGGGGCTACGCGACAAAGTCATACATCTCAAGACTCACCTCTTTTCTAAACCGCATGTACAGAAATGCGGCCAACGTCCCTGGTTTGTACGCAACATGCAAATTCAAAGAGAATTCGAACCCACACCCTTTGATTCTTTTATCAAAGAAAGAACCAAAAACTCTACCTCATAGCTGAAAACCATCCAAACCCTCTGATCCGAGGACCATCTGGGTATGATCCAGCTCTCCAAAGGCCCCACAAAGACCAAAATTCAAATTTTGGACTAAGTACTTCTTAGGATGGTACCCGGTACCTACAGGAAGGACCCGGGTACCACCACCCCTGGCTCTCGGCCTAGCCACTTAAAAATCCGATTTCTGGATTGTCCGAGTCACTGGGGCAAGGGCCCCAGCTTCTCAGTCACTTCTTAAACCCCACTCCGCTAAGCCAGATTTCAGGCTAAGCCAAAAACTTCAAAACCCCAAACAACCGTGATAGCCAACATGGCAAACACGTAGTGAGGACTTGCTCAGCCAAAAGGAGAGCGAGGGGTGGTTGGCAAGCCTAGGGGGAGTTCGGAGGGCCTGTAAGCCCTACGGGATCCTTCCAGGTGGGACCCTTACTACTATTCTGTGACCACAAAATATGGCCCAGTCAATCGTGCTTGGTTGTGCTATTCAGCTACAATAGATGCAGCCTATTGTAAATCTTGTTGGTTTTTTCAAAATGTCCAGTACATGGAGAACAGGCATAAGAGATTGGAAACATTTATCATCCCGCATTGAAGAACATAGTAAAACTAAGACTCATATTGAAGCTTCTGCAGTTTACGACTTGTGGAGAAAAAATCGGGTCATTGAGAGTAACCTAAAAGAAGCGAATTTTTTTGGACGACACAGTTAAAATCTGTTTATTAAAACTAATGCTACATTAAAGTATAACATTCAGAGGATATTAAGTAAAATTTTCATAAAGAAATATTAAAAAATACGGAAATGGCAGCAATTATTTGGAAGCGTCTAGGAAGAAAGTAGAATTGGGCGCCAAATTCTTCTTATAACTAATTTTTTGGACAACACAGTTAAAATCTATTTATTAAAACTAATGCTACATTAAAGTATAACATTTACAGAAAATTAAGTAAAATTTTTCATAAAGAAATTTTAAAAAATACACAAAAAGTTGAATTGCTAGATGCTGGATCATTTAACATCAAAAAAACAAAGTTTTTTCGTTAGATACTTTCTTTACCCAGGTAAGGCTGGAAGGGTTTTTCGAAATTTCAATTTTTCACTTTTTGGTAACACTTTGAAGCAAAATACGTGATTTTTGCGAAAAAAAATCAGCTAGTTTATTACTGTAAAATAAAAAATATTAAAAATTTTAAAAAAATTCTCCATTGTTACCTGCGCAACAACAATTGTTTAAATAATTTGTCTCTGGGATATACAATTAGATTTTTTTATAAACTAATAAACCGATCTGGCTGAAATTTTGCACACTTATTTATACCAATGATTAATGATGCCCTTGTTCTCACAAATTTTTTGCCATGGTTCACTATATTTTATGTAGTTATTACTTAAATATATTTAAATTAATTTGTTGTATTATATTTGGTTAGAATATTTTTTTATTTTAGTTAGGTACAAATTTTTACTGCTTATATTAAATATGAATAATTTTTTTAGCGTGTATAATTTTTATTTTTGGTTAAACTCATGAGGGGCTCCCAAAAATTTTTGCCCCGGGGCCCCTCATGATTTTTAGCTACGCCACTGAATTCAGAATGGAACAGAGTTCATAGTATTCAAAACATAAATTTTCGAGACTTATCAAAGCAAAAATTAAAGACATATTTTTGGGTCCAGAAATATAAATAAAAGACGAAATATTAAATAATATGCTAAATGAAACTAAAATAAGAAGCTTGGAGAGTCCTTAAATCATCACAAATTTTCTTAATTTAAGATATTGTAAGTGAACTATTTAATGTTTATAGAGATATGAAGTGTAAAATATCTCATAAAATTTACTTTTTTCTGAAATTTTGGGGACCGTAGATGACAAAAATGGGGTTTCACGATGACATTTCTGTCATGGAAAAACGATATCAAGGTAAATGGAGTGTCACAAATACTTGCTGATTATTATTGCTGGACACAGTTTAGTGATACCAATTATTTATTACGTAAATCGTTGTCATAGGCTATGTAACTTTTTAACCAAAGGGTGTAAAACCGAGAAAATTGTATTTACAAAACCGTTTCTACTTACTTCATTATTAATGCAAAAATATATATCGATCATTAATTAAGGTATTATAGGTATTTAGTTTTTGTTCTTTAATCGACCTTTTATATTTTAGAGATAGTGTATTATTGGATTTAGGTCCGAAATAATATTTATATGAGTTCTTTTTATATTCAATTAATTTAGTCTAAAATCAACATTTCCTATTTCTGAAGACTATTTTACCAATCTAATTTTAATTCTTAAATCAATTTTTTCGACCCGAAATTGTATTGCCTGTAACCTATTTGTTTTTTAAAAATTATTTAACAAAAGGAATTCGTCTTTACGCCGCCACTGCATGTATATTTATTTAAGTAAAATCGCGGCCAAGCAGGTTTGTGCAAGAAAATTTCTTTGCCGCCTCTATGCTTTTACAGAACATGCTTAAAGGTTGCTATAAACTTACTAGTGAAGTAAAATTTGGAAGAAAACTCGCTTAGTTATCGAGAAAAAAAAACCGGCGTAGAACCAAACCAGACTTAGTGGGATTCTTTAATAAGGTAATCGTGTACACGAAATCACTTTTTACGACATTTTTTAGTGCCGAGAACTTTTTTATTTAAAAAAAACCCAAAAAAAGATCTATCTGAACATCACTACCAATACTTGCAAAAGAGGTAGAAATTGTCGAACTATTTTCGGATAGGTTCGTGGCAGTATTGGAAACCGTTATCCTATTTTTGTGCGATATTATGTTTCCTTTAGATATGTAGTGGCTGTAACATAATTTATGATATTTCTCATCAAACGCAAATAAATCTTCATAGCCACGTAATTTAGATATCATATTAATGTCATTTCTGTTCCTGGCAGCTTTATTAACTTTTTGATTGAGCTTTTCTACTACCTAAAAAGATTTAGTACTATGTAAAGAAATAAATACCCTAAACATTATTTATAAAGATAAAATTCGTATTTTGTTTCATTACAACATATAAACTAATATAATGGTACCAACTATACTATGTAGGTACAACATAATATTTAAATTACTGGTTTAAACAGATTTTTTATTAAACCTTTTTTTATTTTTACTTGTGTTGCAAAAAAGCACATTTTTCTAATATTGAAACTATGGAATTTAAGTTTAATGCCACAATAATTTAAAGGATAGGCGCCACTGTCTGATTGCAAAATGTGATAATAATTTTGAGAATTTGTGTAAGACTTACGACAATCTATATGATATTTTATTTTTATTTCGCCATTTAAAATACCATTTTTTTTGACAATTTTTTTTTGCTAGATTGCCCTGCCTTTTTTTCAGCACTTGATAGTAATGATAACAATCCTTGTATTCTAGGTCTTTGTATCACAGATTTGTATCCATCATACACAATTTTCTTACAAGCTTCATTGTTTTAGAATTTTTAATACATACAGCACACTCTAAATTTCGACAACCACTACTAATGTATTATTACGCACGCTATCCGCATGCGAGGTCTATTGGGTCCCGATGATACTTTTTTACGTCTGAAAAAAAAATCGCTGTTTCCAAACGATGAGCTCTTAGGAAAAAAAATATTTTTTCAAAAACTTTTGTTATTAATTGGCTAGATTTTCTTCGCTGCATGTATAAAAATATTTTCAAAAATAAAAAAGTTTATAGATTGGTGAAAATTTCAATACAAAAAATATATATTTGTAGTTTATGTGATTTTAAAGGAATGAAAGTGTCAATTGTGCCCAAACAGTTTATAAAAGCACTACAGTGTGGGTTTTAAATTTTACACAAAATTTTTTGTTATCTTTGATAGTTTTAAAGTTATGGCAATGGAAACAAAAAACTCAATTTTTTTATAAGAAAAAAAAAACACTTTTTATTAATTTAAAAAGTTCGAGACCACAAAAAAATGTCGTAAAATACGATTTCATGTGCCCGGTGACATACTCAAACTAACACACAACAGGTCTGACCTGGTTCTACGTCAGAAAAAAAAAACGACACGATAGACTTACGGAATCGCTCCGCTATACTGTTTTACGTGGGAAAAAACACCCCCTTAAGCGGATAGTGCAATTTTAAAATTTATACAACTCCGCAGGTTGTAAGTCCCAATGCATAAAATGCATTACCTATAATATAATGAAGAAGGTTAAAATATTTCATAGCTGTTAAAGACTTTTTAACTTGAAATTACGGCAGCAAGCGATTTGCCTTGAAATACCAAGGATGTTATATATCTAGATGTACCGGGTGTCCAAATAAGAAACTTTTTTATTCAATAATTTTTGCTGTATCTTTAAAAATAAAGTGGTGGAGGGTAACACTCTGTATCTTCAAAAAATGGATTTTAACAACTTAGGCTATTTTAAAACTATTCTTGGGTATAAAAGTATAATATTTGAAGCTTTTTTAGTTCCGATGTCGTGCTAGGGGGTTTTTTCCCAACATTCTAAAAAGGGTTTAAATTTTTCCCAAAAATTAAATGCATTTAAGGTTTTTTTATAAAAAGGTAGCTAAAGGGTCCTAAACAAGCTCACAAAAACCGTATTGATATCTTTTTCCTTCTTAAAATTTAGGCCAAAGAAAATGTTATACTCAATATCTAACAAGATATAAGTTTATTTAAATATTAATATTTTATAAAAATATATAATTTAATTTATAATTAATTTTAATTAAAATTATATTAATAAAATTAATATTATTAATTATAAAATATCTTTAATATAATTTAAATTTATTTTAATAAAATTTTATAATTAATATTATATTATTTAAATAAAAATTATTAAAAAATTAATTATTATTATAATTAATTTTATAATATTAAATTAAATAATTATATTTATTTATATAATTTTTTAAAAATGTCAAAACATTTTCTGAGTACACCGGCCCCTCTTATTAGACACCCGGTACATAAATCTCTAAAAATTGTTTCCTGCGAAAAATAGTTAGAAGGCTTCGAAAAATCTGAGCGATAGCTAATTCGACGAATTATGGTGTCTTAAGAATAATTCAAAGAATTTATTTTCGTTAAAAATTTTACTTAAAGTTAGGTTTTCAACAAGTTAGACAATTGTCAATTAACAAAAAGCATTGTACATTCAAAAAAATGCTTAAATAATTTGGTTTTTTTTTTGTAAAACCCTTTTTTTTTAACGTACTAAAAAGATTAGCAATAAAAGTTTTTTTAAAAAAAGTAATTTTTTTTAAAAATTTTAAAAAAAAAATAAAAAATAAGGGAAATTTTAAATTTAAAAATTTTTAAAACATTAACATTTTTATGGCGTGATCTTGTTAGATATGTATATTTTAGGAAAAACACCTTTTTAAAATTATATTATTTTTAAAAATTTTTTAAAAAACAAAAATTGAAAATTATAAATATAAATAACGTTAAAATTTAATTTTTATTTTTAAAGTTTTTTTATTGAGTTTAAATAATTTTTTAAATTTTTTTAATTAATAAATTAAAATTATTTTTCCCTCGTTTCCGCGGATTTTAAAATTTTTAAAAAGTTTATAAATTTTAATTAAATTTTGGGGATTCGAATTCTTTACCCCATTCTCTCTCAAAAAAAATCATTTTTCTAACGTTAAAAATTTAAAATTAGAAATTTTTTTTAAACAACAATTTAAAAAAAAATTTTTTCTTGTAATTTTTTTTAACTTCTTCTTTCAAATATGTTTTATTTTATTCCTTTTCCACTAATTTTTAAGATGGATGTTTTCAAGAAGGAATTTTGCCAATAAAAATTTTCCTTTTTGGGGTAAAAAACCCAAAATTTTTCACAGGCCGGTTAAAAAATTTCCGATAAATTTAAATAAAATAAAGCCTAATTTTTTTTTTTAATCTATTTTCTTGTTTTTTTAATCCCTAGACATTAAAATCCGTAGTGATTTATTACTTATACTAAGTTTTATTTGATTTATTTACCTATATTTGTGGTGATTAAAGGGTGAGCAGGTTATTTCCTAGGGTCTAATATAAGTAGGAAATTAAGTGTCATAATTCAGTTCTTATTAAGCTGTTTACGAGTTAACTTACGTTACTATTTGTGCTATAAGCAAGTGATTTAAGCAAGTGATTTTTTTCGTGACATATATAGCCAAAGATAATACTACTACGGATAAGATGAACCATTCAATGCTATATTTTTGATACCCCCTAATGGACTTTGGCTAACGCGAGCCGATGTCCATCGAGAGATTTCGCGCTATCCTTGAACGAAAGTTAAACAGTGTTTACTATTGGCGTGATGAAACGCGACTATAAAAAACACAATCCGTTTAGCCGCCTGCTTTCGCTACTTCGTGTTCCGAATAAGGTACAAGCGACAGACATTGGCAATGTCGCACGGTTTGTTTTAGCTGGGGCAGGGGTTACCGACTTAATTTTATTCGCATTTACGGAAGCATTGATATCTTCGAACTGATTCAAAACTCCCCATTTAAATGAACCATCTATTCGTAGTAGTATTATCTTTGATATAGCACACAAAAATGTGGCAGCCATGGGCCGATTCTGATAGTGGGCCATCTTGTAGTAATACCTTTACAAGAAAGCATTTAAGTTCCGATGCTAAAGAAATAATCGAAAATGTATACCAGTCTTTGCTATCAAGAGATTTTAGCTCTGGCGATGCTGTAGCCGAGACGTGTGCTTTGACAAAAACACCTTTGTCTACAGTTAGGGATATAATACGAAAACCCATAACTTCCAGGAAAAAGCGAAGTGACTCCGGCTCCTTGAAATGTGTGGATGAAAATGATTTGGATCTATTAAGAAGAAAAATTTATGAAATGTATGAAGGACAAACAATACCTACTTTGGTTTCCCTAAGAAAAAGACTCATTAAAAACGAAACAAATATTTCTTGTAGCGTATCTAGCCTAAGGAACATTTTACTTAAAATGGGTTTTAAGTATAAGACAATTAATAAACGTCAAGCAATAATGGAATCTTAACGTTTACGGGAATGGCGTTATCGATTTTTAATTGCTATAAGACAATATAGGGATGAAAATCGACAAATAATTTATCTTGACGAAACATGGTTCGACAGTCATGATACTGCACAAAAAGGTTGGAGTGACTCCTCAAGAAATTGTAACACCCTCAAATAAAGGCAAGAGGATAACAATAATACATGCAGGCTCAGAAAATGGCTTCGTTCCGAACTGTCTGCTGCTGTCAGCTTACCTGTCAGGATTACCACCAAGACACTGACGCACAAATGTTTAAGAATAGGGTCCTTGCACGCAAAATAAATGTTTATAATTTCTATGTAGTTCGATTAAATATGGGTCACAAATTGCGTGTGTAAATTAGTATACTGATAAATAAAGTAACTTCTGAGATATTTCCAAAAATAAAAGTACTAAAAATTCAAATTTTTCTAAAACGATTCTGATTGGATAGCGTCATCACTAGGTAATAATTTGCCAAATCTCCAACTTAATTGTACTGTTTGACAAAAAACTTGAAATACCTATTTGATTTGTGAGATGAGAAATGAACTCGTGTAAAAATCTCTGCTCGTATTACTGTCATAAAACTGATAAAAAATACTTTACATCAAAGTGATCTTCACAAACAAACAAACTAGATGTTGAAGATAACCTTTCAGGATCACGTCCCCCTGCTTGAAGCCATAGATTCCTTAAAGCCTTATCAGATGGAACTTGAACAAAAGTCTTTCCAGGCATATTAATAGACGTATTTTGCAATGAGTAATTATACACCAACGGTAAACTTTACTCATTTTGAGACACAACCGTAAAAATCCAATACAAATCACACAGAACAAGAGCAACGATAAAATGAAAACAAATATTGCAAAAGCGAGGTTATAAAAAAACCGCCCAGTTCAATGCGTACATCTAGTGTACATCTCCACTGTGTCATTGTACCAATGCCAAAAATTGTACTACTAGGCTATTTGGCAACGCAGACATTTACCTATAAATGACGTCATTTATAAGTAACCTAACAAGAAAGCGTTTTCGCGGGACCTTTGAATTTCGAAGTTATTAAATCGAAATATCGGCAAAAAAGCGAATTAAAGAAAAAACGAAGTAGTAGGTTTTGAAGAACGGTCTATAATAGTGCAAACGACATCATTAAAAAAATGTGCAAGGACCCTATTGGTTTGAGTACCAGCTTTTTAAAATATTCCTAAAAATAGTGTTATTATTATGGATAATGCTAGTTATCACAGTCGTCAAGTAGTCAAGTTGCCTAGTTCCAATAGTACTAAAGCAGAAATTAAAAATTTTATGTTAGATAATAATATATATTTTGAAGAGACTTACACAAAGCGAGACCTCTTAAAAGTGTTAAAAGCTTTTAAAATAAATAAAGAATATTTGTGTGATAAACTCGCAATGGAAAATGGACATACAGTGTTGCGTATACCTCCGTACTATTGTGTTTTTAACCCGATTTAACATATATGGCATCAATTAAAATCGAATGTTCGAAGAAATAATACTTCCCCAACAATAAATACATCTGTAGTGGGATTAATAAAAAGTGTAGTAAATGATATTACTGCTGATAGTTGGAAAAACTCCATACAGCATGTTATAAAGGTGGAAAATTCTTACGTGTCTATGAATACTAATGTTCAGCCATTAATAACAAGTTTAGACAATAATAGTGATAGTGAAATCGAACTTAATTTAGAGTAAGTTAGAATAAATTAGCAAATTTTTGTATTTTATATTATGCTCCTATTCTAATTCATTCATATTTATGAGTCTAGTTTAAATTTTATTAAACTCGTTTTTCGGTACTTATTAACCCTTTGCCAGTAAAATATTATTCTTTATTCATTTAGTAAGTTTCATTTAAAATTCTATTTAATCTCATTCTCAAGCCGACCCTGTCCCTTTTATGGCCCCTTGATAAGGCCGGACCTTACACAATGGGGCTTAATGCTATGATTTATTTATGGTGGCAAAAGCCAACGGTATTTCTTTAATTTTACTTTAAGTAGGACCATCTGCTATGACTGTTTGGCTCAAAAAGTGGCCCAGAATGGCATTAAATAAAGAGGCGCTGGTATAGAGGTGGATATGGTGTAAATTTGACCGCAATGACATGCTGTTAATTCGAAGAAGTTATTACTCTACCAAAAAAATCTTTTTAATAAGTACTATACGTATCTTTAATACATTTTCGATTATGCTCTTTAAATTTAAATTCCTTTACTAACTACTAGTTGTATTTTACGCGTTATTATACATTTCTCTAAACGCAGCAGAACTACTTACTTGACTAAATTTCTTTATTTCATACTGTACATCAAACTATCCTCATTTTTACTATATTCATCCTCCTTTTTGAACACAATTATTTATGATTTTTACACTAAATTGGCACATAATATTTTATAAACACCTTTAAAAAGCCATTACTATGTTTGATTTACACCTTTTTTTTCATTAAATTGCGAAGCCTCACTTTCAAATGGGGCCGCCATGTTTGCTTAATAATTCCCTATTGTTCTTATAATGAAAACCTCATTATAAAACTACTCCAAAAAGTAATAAACGTATTTTTAATATTTTTGACATATAAGCACCTGTGACCTGTGGCAGCACGGTTTTTTCGGGTGAAACTATCCTTATAGTATCATGCAGTTTTTAGAAAATTGCAGCAGAACCGCAGGAAATAAACCCAGCAACCCCTATATCACCAAATTCCTCGTGAAAATCTCTATCTATTGGTCTAAAAATATATGGAGTATTCCATTTAAAAAATACCGCACTCGTGCTGTAACTCTTTTGTTTTTGTTTCAAATGTTTTTCTGATTAGATAATTGAATTCTACGGAAAAAATACACGAAATGCTATATTCATTTTTAAAAAATACAGGGAAGTTCAAAAATAAAGCCCTGTTTACTGTAAAATGAATAACTGTACATGAAATAAAAATGTAAAGATGTATTTTTTTGGCTCAAAAACGGTCTATTGTATTAAAAAAAAAAAAAAAGTTTTTTGTGTATTTTACGTCGACACAATTTGAAAAAGTCAGTGGCGTATCATCGATTCCGTAAAAAAAACCTTGGCCGACTTCCATTATGTACGCCCCTGGTGAGTCCCACAAATTTTTTATATCTGCAAAATATGGAGCTTAAGGTATTGTTATTATGTGCCAAGTTTGAATAAATTAGGATAAGAAGTTTCTGGCAAAAAAATAAAAAATTTCGAATTTTAACACCCTGTATCTTCCAAACGAAACGTTTGCGGACCTAGGTTCATATAAACTTTTTTCCTTAGAATTGTTCATAGAATGACCTCCTTTTATATCGTAACGTACTTAAGGACCACCCTGTATAAACTCCATTATCGAGTTCTAACTCCAAAAAGGTTTTATTGTACCGGGTGTTCCACTAAGAGAGGTAGTCGGCTATAGCTCAGAAACTACTAATAGTATAACTTTCGGGAAAAAAATTTAGATAAAAGCGACCAAGAGAAATTGCTGAAATTATTTTCAATCTGTGGATGGCCGCTAGGGGCGTAAGGTAATGTCAAAACATAAAAATATACATTTCTCAAAAAATATCAAATAAAGTGTGTCAATAAGTGGTACTTTTTAATCTTTAATGTTTTCTAAACAAAGAAACTTCAGGTGTTATTTTTGTCAGTTCTAAAATAAAGTGGTGGGGGAAGGTTAAAGTTAAATTTAGAAAAGTGCTAATAACTCTGGTTTGCTTTAACCGAATTTAGTGAACTTGGTCTCGTTTAGAAGAGCATTTTAACTATTGCTACACTCATCTCACAAACGCCGCTAGAGGGCGTCAAGGTAAAAACTAACATATTTTACGAAATTTTTTGAAAAATTTAAATACAATGATATATACCTTTTAACATATTTAAATAGAGAAAAAAAATCCCAACAAAATGGCGAAAACCGCAATTTAATATTTCTTTTCAAACCGAATATATTAGCAAAAATATAAATACGACATGGAGACGTAACGTATTTAACGACACAATGTTTTCTACTAGGCCGATTTTTTTGGTAAAAATTAAATTTATAAATCTTTACAAAATCTTATGACATACTGCATGATTTTTACTTATTTTAACTCATTTAACGATATTAGACAACATTAGATAATTACCAACCTAAATAACCCTCGAGCGTGGTCCTTATCAAGTTAGCTTTAAAACAAAAAATGCTAAAATGTCTAAAATCCGACAATTTTTATTTCAAAATATTATTTTTAGTGTTGTGCTATAGTGTTCTTTAAAAAAAGTACCACGGGAAGTGTTTTTCGCCCCTTAACGCCGTAGAACTGAGGAAAATGTCATCAACGTTTTCTTATGTGGAGTTTAATCCTCAAACAACAAAGGTTTTAACAGCACAGCACTAAAAATAATATTTTGAAATAAAATTGTTGGATTTTTACATTTCAGCATCTTTTTATCAAAGCTAACGATAAGGCCAGCTCATGGTTATTACAGTTATAGGTTGGTAATCTTCTAATGTTATTTAATATGTTAAATGAGTTAAAATAAGTAAAAATCATGCAGTATGTCATTAGATTTTGTAAAAATTTATAAATATAATTTTTACCCAAATAAATCGGCCTAGTAGAAAACATTGTGTCGTTAAATGCGTTACGTCTTTATGTCCTATTTATATTTTTGCTAATATATTCGGTTTGCAAAGAGATATTAAATTACGGTTTTCGCCGTTTTGTTGGTATTTTTTTTCTCTATTTAAATATGTAAAAAGGTATATATCATTGCATTTAAATTTTCCAAAAAATTTCGTAAAATATGTTAGTTTTTACCTTGACGCCCTCTAGCGGCGTTTGTGAGATGAGTGTAGCAATAGTTTATACACCTGAAAATAATGCTTACAATGCTCTTCTAAACGAGACCAAGTTCACTAAATTGGGTTAAAGCAAACCGGAGTTATTAGCACTTTTCTAAATTAAACTTTAACCTTCCCCCACCACTTTATTTTAGAACTGACAAAAATTACACCTGAAGCTTCTTTGTTTAGAAAACATTAATGATTAAAATAGTACCACTTATTGATACACCTTATTTGATATTTTTTTGAGAAAAGTATATTTTTATGTTTTGACGTTACCCTTACGCCCCCTAGCGGCCATCCCACAGACTTGAAAATAATTTCCAGCAATTTCTCTTGGTCGCTTTTATCTAAAAAATTTTCTTCCGAAAGTTATACTATTAGTAGTTTCTGAGATAAAGCCGACTACCTCTCTTAGTGGAACACCCGGTACATAGGGCTAAGTTAGACATTTTTTAAAAGGCATTAAATAGTATTATCCGATTTATCCCTATTTGGGGCCGAGTTGGACGACGCTCACATTGAATGATACATTTGCGTGGACCGAAATTCATCTTAATACCTCGACAAGTTTTCGATAAATGTAAAATAAATTAATAAATATGGAAAAATTTGACACCCCTTATCATGAAAACGGAGCGTTGCCGGATCCATGTTTATGTGAACTTAAATTTAGGTTTTACTTAATTTTAACATAATTATTGTATATGAACAGTCTAGATACCTTATTAAAAATGCTTGCATAATATTCTCGTTGTCGGTTTCTTCCCACATTGTTTGGAGCCATTACAATGCTATGCAAAGGTGTTAATCACAAATAATACTAAAAATATTTCGTAAAAAGCAATATTTCTCGCGTAATGTTTTTGCGACCAAAAATATCACGTTTTCATTACTACATATCGCATCGTTAGCAGGTGTAGTACAGTGAGTCAAGACTGATAACCAGAATTTCATCATCAAAATATCGATAATATTACACACCTATCTAATTTATCTTATCGAATTTTTTAAGAAAAAATAAATCACTTCTTAATCACACTTTATCATTGACTAATGTAATATTTTATGTATATCGGGTAGCGAAATAGGTTACAGGGTGTCCCAAATTCGAGGGTGACCATTGGGATATACGGATATATAAGAGATACGAAAAAGTTTAAATTGTGGCAAAGTTGCGCATACATACTTTTTCAAAAACAGGAACCAAATTAAACGATCTAAAATAATTTTAAAATTTTTTATTGCCCTAAAGCAGCAACAAAATCAACTGACAACAAAGATTCAATATAACAACACATAATAGTCAATCACTACTCGCTACGACTTCTACATATACCTTTGAAAAAAAACAAAATTTAAATGCTAAAATAAAGGTGGCTATGAAACAAAACATATACCCACGCTAAGCCAATATGACCGACTATTATTTAATAATCGATTGATTGATATTGTTATAGCCATAGATATAAAGTAAAGGGAGATAAACGTTTACAATTAAAAGCAATCAAACATTAAAATGGTGTCTACCTCTCTAGACCACTTGATGGTCAAACGGCTTATAAAACATGCACCCTTGCCAATTGTCCTTACTTGGCAACTTTTTTTGGATATTGCTTTACAGATATTTCCTTTTTAAATTCTTAAAGAGATTATAGATCATAACAAGTCGTTATGCAAAAAACTTTTGTAGCAGCGACAGATATATGTTTTTTAGTTGATTTTAATTTTGTTTTTTTAATATTATTTTCAAAAAAAAAATCATAACGGAATATTAACGGTCAAGATGGGCAACACTGCTTTTTGTAGTTTATTCACAATTTTCGTACGCTACGGTCACGAAGGTCGTCGGTCAGCTAGTGGTAAATTTTTTATTTGTATTGTGTAAATGGTTGTGAAGTGCCAGGTTTGTGGAAAGCTGGATTCTCGTAACAAAAATCTTTCGTTTCACAGGTAAGTTTAAACAGTTCTTTTTTTAAAACTTCACTTCATTGACGTGCAATATCATGGCGAACAACTAACATTTTGTTATTAATACCTTTTATGTTATATTTTTGTGCAGATTAACAACGATTGTTTACTTATTTTAGCATAAAATTTGGGTTATATAACTTAACGAAAAAGTTGTTTAATTATTTTATAATCATTGAAAGTAACCATCAAGGTATAGTTTTTGTTATAAACTTTTTTATTAGATTAATATAGCATATGAACGATTTCAATTATAAAATTTGTTTAAAGGTTTCCGTTGACCCAAAGAGAAAAAATTATGGTTTCCCCTACTTGGATTTTAAAAGAATTTTGGGTTTCCACAAATTCCAAAATCTTTCAGATTAATTTGATCCTTGTGATATTTTTTCAAAAAAAATGAATAGTTAGGTTAATATTCTTGGATTAGTTAAAAAATGCTTTAATATTGTTACTGAATACAATAAATTTATGCAAAAACAGTGAAATTTTTTTTCACCTTTTTTCTCTTCTCGTAATTAAAAAACATTAAAAACATAGAAGTTAAAAATACCTATTTAATTTAAAAAAAAGAAATTTATTTACAAGAAAGGGTCCTAAAAAAAAGATTTTTTTTTTAAACCCAAAAAACCCAAATTTTAATTTTCCAAAAAAATTTTATATAAACCAATTATTTTTTTATAGTCGTACAAAAATAAAAAATTTTTTGGTCTATTAATTTCCTCCACTTACTTTTACAAAGGTATTGCATGCGTTTTTGATCTAATTATGGACTTTAAGGGTGGCTGTTAGATGATTGTTATTCTTTTATGGCATAAAAGTAAATCTATAAAAATCGGTGTGGATAGATGAAGATAAAAACAGGCAATTGGGATAAAGTTAAAAAAGAGATTTAAGTTTTTATTATGTATGGTTAACGGTTAACAATGCCAGTTTTTAGAAGTGTCGCTTTATATGATAAATAAAGTTTAATTATTGTATTGAACCAATAGGTTTTATTTACTTGCAGGTTCCTCGAAACAGCCCAAAAAGTTGTCATGGCACTTTATTTGGGCTAAGTCCCATAAAATAGCTATTTTTTGGATAATATACTAAAAAAATATATGTTAGTAATTTTCTATAGATAAATAGTTTCTGGAAACGAACTACGCCACTGGTGGCCCGTGACGTTTTGCGCTGCTAAGCATTTGCGACGTTGCCTGCAGGGAATTTTTTTATCGGAAGTCCTTTTCTTACACATTATGAATGTTTGATACACAACAAAAGCCAATTTATGAATGAACGGTTATATCTCCCTTTGCTTATATATCTATGGTTATAGCTATTTTTTGCTTTTGTAATCTTATAGTAGAAGATATGTTTTCCAATATGGAGAAGCGCGATATGTTAGTGAACAATATCCAAACCAATATCCCGAGCTGCATGAATACTTGTTTATAAAGTGGATAAAAACTTGGCGGAATTTGGAAGCTTTCGCAAGCCCAGAAATAAATATGGGCGTCGAATTGATCCGGAGGAAAAAGAAAATATTTTGAATACGGTAAGATTTTAAATCTGTAATTGACTTAATTTCGCTATTGACATTTTTCTATTTTAAGGTTAATAATGCTCTTCGCAGCTCAACTAGGCATTTTGAAAATGAGCTGCGAAGACCTGAATAATTGGCGAACATTAAATTCAAATAATTATCGACCTTATAAAATCCATCCATGCCAAACACTTAGACCTGGTGATGAAATCAGGAGGCTGTTTTTTTTAATTTGGCTTCAGAATAAACTTAAAAGTAAATCGAATCTGGACCGACGAGTGTAATTTCTCAACCCACGGTTTATTTAATCGGCATAATGAACATTATTGGTCGATAGAAAATCCCCGACAACATCAAGAAGTCAGACCACAGGGACGAATTTCTTTTAATGTGTGGGTCGCCATGTGGAATACCTAATAAGGTTATCGGCCCTATAATATACCAGGGTAGCTTAACGCCCGAGAGATATAGAGAATTAATATTAAATAATATTCTCGAGCAGTTTGAGGACGAGCCACTAAATATTGTGCGGGAGTTATGGTGGAACAGGACGGCGCCCCTCCTCACAGAACGAGGACGAGAAATAACAAACAGTTTAAATATGCTGTTTCCAAATAAATGGATTGGAAACCAGGGACCTGTACGATGGCCTGCTAGAAGGCCAGACTTAAATCCACTGGACTACTTTTTATGGGGATATTTACAAAATCGTTTGTATCGTGAGATACCAAATGACGTATTTGAACTGCGACAAAATTTAATTCGAGAAATTAGAGCTGTTCCTGCTAGGATCATTTAACGATCGATACTAAAATTACAAAGGCTTAGTGCAAAATGCATTTAAGCAGAGGGTTTACAGGAAAAAATAAAAATCAATTTTAAAAATTTCGGTTTTTTCCTTGTATATTTCCGAAAGTAGTCGAAATTTTCTTAATTTTTAAACATCATTTAATTGAGCAACAAATTGCGCAACTTTGCCACAATTTAAACTTTTTCGTATCTCTTATAGTTTCCGAAATCCCAATGGTCACCCTCGAATTTGGGACACCCTGTACAGTGTGTCCTTAAATAGTAATTTGTGTTTTAGAATCTCGGAAACTATTAAAAATAATAAAATAAATAGTTATCCGGTCAAAATAGACATTCACTCTTGCATAAATTCCCAAGAAGCTGAAAATTTACATAAACGTTAGGGATACCATTATAATGAAAGTGTAAAAAGTCCCCATCGATCCCATTTGTGCAAGAAATTTTATACAAGGTCAAATTTTGCAAAAATTAGTTTTTTTTATTTTTTGGCAAAACGGCTAGTTTAATGATAAAAATAGCTTAAACAAAAATTTAAGAACATGTAGTTATATACAAAAATTGTTACTACACTTTTTTGTCTAAAATTTACCAGTTTTTTTGAATCTTCAAGTGTCTGCCGTGACGTCAGAACCGCTAAAATTGTCTGCCATCATTATTTTTCGATTACAATAGAGTTATATAATAAAATATTAAAACGGCAGCTTTGTTAAAATACTTTTGAAATTAACCCGATTTTTATACCTGTCACACCTGAGGGACCCTGTAGGCACCGCGGCCGGACTACATGAAGGTAAGTAACACGCGGCATCGTCATTCGGAATGCCGGTCGTATTTTTAAAAGTAACACGCGAGCAACGAGGTTACAAAAGAACCTAACCTCGTTGCACGCGAGCTGGCCAATTTACTGGTGATATCGAGTGCTAGAACTCTTTACCGCGGAAACATCCAAAATCCACAGTCAATCAAGCAAACAATTGAAATGCTCCCTTTATTGGCCCTTCAAAGCTAGTTCACACATTCGCTTGGCAAATATATGGAAAAAAAATAAAGGATTGGTTGACATTATGATACTTACATTTTTTAAAATTATTAAACATTTTTTAAAAATTATTAAACAATTTTTTTTTCTAAATAGTTATCCTTTATTTTATCCACTTTTCAAAAAGCGATAAAGGGAACTAAATGTCATGTTGGTCCAATTCATAATCATACAAAATCGGGTTAACAACTATGAAATATATACACATATTTTTTTAATGGACTTCATTAGACTTGAATGCGTAATTAAGCGTAAAAACTAAATATTTCCTAATATTACCCGAGTTTAAAAAACATCCTCTTTTTACCCCTTCAAGAATAAAATATGTTTTTTTAATAAACTTTTTCTATTTGTTAAAAGCCACTAAAAATATAAGTAAAAATTATTTATTCTTAACGAAGACCGTCAAAAAGATAGACCTTTCCACTATTTACCCCTAAGAGAAAAAATTCTCAAACAAGATTTAAATGGGATCACGTTGGATCCTCATGTCAGAAAAATTGACCTTTGAACTACGGAGTAATCGTCAAACATACAAAAAAAATTCATACTCCTTTGTTGAAGTAGGTTAAAAAATGGTTTTATTTCTTCTTATTAATAAATTACTTAGGTATAGTGATCAATATAAAAATGAAAATTCGGTTCTCTTAAGAAGGAAAAAAACATAAAAAGTAGCCGAAAAGATTTAATTTGAACTAGCGACCGCCTTTGCTTTTTATAATGTGCCGCTTCCCGCACGTGTCTGTAATAATAGACCATATAAAAAGCCGACAATAAAAATTAAAACTTTTTGCTACTTTTTATATTTTTTTTTCTTTTCAAAGGCACCGAATTTACATTTTAAAAATGATCCGACTATATCTGTTTTCCGAATGACAATGATGGGTGTAACTTACCTCTATGTGGCCAGCCCGCGTGTTACATTCAAAAATACGAATGGGCATCCCGAATGGCGATGCGGCGTGTTACTTAACCCCATGCGGCCGTGCTGCATAAACGTAAACTGCAGACGCACAAGGGATAGCCAAACAATTTGCAAATGATCGGCTAGGATCGGCCTAGTTACCCGCAACAGGTGCGTAAACTTGAGACATAGTTGGATTTTACACGTCTGCAATATGCATTAAGTGTTTAGGTATTTAACAAAAGTGATTATAAACAATGGAAAATGTAGTGCCAGAAGGTTATGAATATAATTCTATAAGCCAAAGCAGTTTTAAAACCAAACTACATTCTAAAGAAGAAGTAGAGGTTAGTATAATATTATATTTGCGGAAATTAGTGATAACGGTAAACAGATATGGGGAGGTTGACGAGAATTTAAACTTCTATTCTTCTGTCCAAAACCAGCAAGATCAAAAGACGTTTGATAATGATGTTGCCGTGGCATTTGACGATAAGGAAAATATTGACATAGAAGCAATTAAAAACTAAATGGACGGCACGTCAAAGCTTGAAAGTGATTCTGAATCTTTTAGACCCGCTTTAATAAAATATTTGGACAACTGTACCAAGCAAGCCAAATCATATCAATCATTGATATCAGGCTTGCATTGTGCTTTTAAATATACAGGAATTTGGTCTAAAAATAAGTATTAAGAAAAGGAAAAACATATATAACCGACTTCAATATTAAGACGTAAGGTTACATTGACAGGTAGAAGAGCATCGTTAACTGGACGAAAACCTGAAAAATCTAACAGAAAACAGCAAAAAAAGCACCACACAAATTGGCACTGTGTGTAGAGAGTAACATTGGACTGGGTGACAATAAATTCAGGAAATAGTGATTTTTGCGAATGTTAATTTGTCATTATGTTAATTTACATAAGAGCAATTAAAAAAGTTGGTTGTATACTGTGTCTTATTTACATTTCTATAAAAAGCATAAACTATAGACGTACAAGCATAAACTACGTCTGTCCTTTACAAGTTGACCAACCTTAGTGTACTGCAGACATATAAGGACAATCTACGTCTCCACTTTACTGCTATTTTTATTGGTCGGATAGATCTTTAAAAACCGAATCGTTCAGCTTTGCCTTATGCGTCTGCAGTATACGTATATGCGGCCGGGCTTAGCTAGTCCCCATCCCCATGTCTTGTTTATTGGGTATAACAGACTTACTGGATGGAGTTTAAGGTTTGTTAAAGTATGTGTTATCTGCTTTAAGCTGGCTCTTAGACTATCAGTTAACAATTAAGCAGTTATCTTAATTTGTGATCTCCATTAATTTAGTGTGTAATCTTTTGGTTTTTAACAAGCTACTTGTTAAGAAAGACTTGTTTTATAATTTATATTTTAAGCAAAAGTTACTTACCTTATCAAAAAGACTTTTAAAATAAATCTTCTCCGATTCTCCCAATTCAGAAAATGACGTAATATTAATATCTTCTGCCATTTCGTCACACCACGAACCATTAACTGAATAAACTTATTGTAAACATAAAAACACTATTAATTACTTTTACAATTTAATGTCTTTTTTAGGTCGTCCCAAATCGGATCATCTGAAATCAAGTCACAATAAACACGCACAACAAAAAGTGGGTTTTACAATATCCTATATCAGTTCATTGCACATATTTTTTGGGTTAACTTTTCTGAATAGCCCGTTGGAATTCGTGGAAGTCATTGATTCATTTTTAATTTACTATTAATATTACCAGCGTAGGTATATAGGTATTTTTATAATGTATTTTGAATATCGTAAGTCAATAAATAGATTAGCGTTGGTAGTTTTAGTGATGGAGTTTTGCCACTGCCAAAGATTTACGAACTCTTCAACTATGATTATATTTAAAGAAGAACTTATACTGAAAACCTGGTTTCAATTAATTTGAGTTTAATTTCTAATGTCCAGGTTTTTCAATTTTTTTCTTCTTTTTTTAGCAGCTTAAAAATCATTTCCTTTATAAAGAAGGTAGATAAGAAAAATAAACAACGGTATTTAACGAGAAAAAAGCTAAAATAGCTATTTTCCTAACAAGTACAGGAAGAAAAATTTCCGGCGGGAGGCTGCGTAGCACCCCGAATGCCGGAAATTTCTTCCCGCGAGTGTTATAAAGTATATTTTTTCTACGAGCGTACTAAGGGTGATGGCACAAAAAATATGTTTTAAATAAAATGCAAGTGAGAAAATTAAATAAAATTATTAAACAGTAATAATAATAAATAATGTTATAAAAACTAGGACTTCTGTAGTAGTAAATATAATTTTGACCGGAAACAACGAAGGTTCGTGTTACATGTGCCTTTGTGTTTATTAACCACTTAGATATCTTTCTTATCTTCAATGTCATCCAAAGTTAAATTTGTTAGCTCTTGGCGACAGCAAGCTCCAGCAATTCCAAAAATAGCCACAATTTTATGAAACAAATATATGTTATCCGGAGCTTCGGATAAAAATTTGGTGATATCTTCTTTGGTCAACGTTTAAGATTTTTTAGGTTTAAAGCCCGTATTTTTTTGCTTGATAAAGGCAATTACCTTATAAAATTTGCTGATGTCCACATTTCGCTTCAGCTTTATCATCGTTTTCAGCATGAAATATCTGGCCCATATTGTAGACCGCTTCAACTTCTTAGAAAATTCGGCAAAAAATGCTAGATAAACCTCCTTTTGTCCAATGTATTAACGGTTTTTTGGGAATAACAATCGTTGAAAAACGAATATTCTTGTTCATATCTAGGAGCAGATTTCTTTGGTATAATTTTTAAAGTAGCTACATTAGCAGAATGCAAAACATCTGGTGAAATTTCGTGTTCCATATTTAATATAAGATTATAATTGACACTTCGAAATTATTTTAAAAGTTAATAAAAACTCATCATCATAGAAGGCGAAACTAACTTGGTGAATCAACAACACATTAGATTATTAGATTATTAGATTATTTGAGCGGAGATGGCGAAAAATGACCTCCACCACTGCAACCTTACCAGATTTATTGTGGTTTCTCCTATCGTTCTTTAGAGTACCTTGTCCAAGCCCGTCTTCTTAACTAGACTCCAGAGTCTCGACACTGGCCACTCCATATAACTTGCCGGTTTTGGCTTCTCCTCCCCAAGCCTAGTAAACCTAAGCGTGCATAGTGCTTCGCAATGGCACCCACATGTAAGGCTGTTTCTTCAGCCTCCTGGCAGAACCTACACAGGCTATCCTCCACCAGGTTTATTCTTTCCAGGTGCTTGTTGAGTTTACAATGTCCTGTTAGTTGACCTACCCTTATCCTTACGACCTTACGGCTGTGGCTCAGTAGGTCCGATGTAAACTTGGCCGAGCGGGTCTTAATGAACTGCTTTGCCTGTCGTTGTCCCGGTGTTTGTACCCACCAGCTTTGAAACTGTCTGTCTACCCAACTCTTAATAGATGCTTTGAAGAGACCTGACGAGATACCGCAGAATGGCTCCGGGCCTATCATTTCCGCGGCTGATCCTCTTTTGACTAGGTCGTCGGCCTCTTCGTTGCCTGGATGGCCCTCGTGGCCCAGTACCCAGGCTACCGTAAGTTTGTTTGCCAAGCCGACTTTTTCCAGGGCCTGTATACAGTCCCCGACTAGTTTGGAATTAACTTTTGGGGAACTGATGGCCTTCAGGGCCGCTTGGCTATCTGAGTAAATAACGATATTTTTCCTTTACTCCCTTTTTCTTTAATCCTCACGGCGCAATGCACTATTGCTGCGATTTCCGCTTGGAAAACCGTGGCGTGCTGACCGAGACTTAAGATTACCTTTTCTCTAGGCTTATCTCCATAGATGCCAGCTCCTACACCCTTGTTGGTCTTGGAGCCATCTGTATACCAGATATGATCGGCTTTGATTGGAGGGCCTCCCTTCCAGTCCTCCCTATCTGGTATGACAACACATACACATACAATTATTTAACGTCACACTCATTATTTTAGGTGTTGAGAGCCAGAACGAACACCCACAAAATCTTAAATAGTGCATTAATATGTATTTCCAATTTTAGAAAACCATTTTCTAAAAAACACTTTTTTAAATCCAATTTTTCCCCTTTGGGTCATTAACTGGGTGCCCCGTCTGGTTTTTAACGCCTTTTTTAAACTTTTTTAAAAAATTTTTTCCCCACTAGTGCAGAAAAATTCTTTCCACACAGAAAAAAAATGGGGGGAAAACCCCCTTTTCCCCGTTTTTGAAAAATTCCAAAAAAAACAAAAAATTTTTTAAAATTTAAAAAGAATTTTTAAAAAAAAATATTTAGGTTCAGTGGGGGAAAAAAATCAAAACTTTAAAATTTAATAAAAAATTTAGTTTTTTCACTTTCGGTTTACCAAAAATAACTGAAATTTTCCCCTAAAAAAAATTTATCTAGCAACAATGAAATATAAATAACTGTTTCACAAAACGAAAAAATTTTCAAATATGCTGTTTCTTTTTCTATAATTCAAAAAGTTGTGATTTTTTTTTTGGAGTTTTTAAATATAAAAAAATTTTTTTCCCTTTTTTTTTAAATCAACCAGACCAAAAAATTAAGGAAAACTTTGTAAGATACCGTCTGTTTCCCCGAAATCACAGCACTCTACACTTTAATATGGTCGAAGCTGTATATTATGGCCTACTGAAGCTTATTTGAATAAATGCTTTCTTGGCGCCATTTTAAAAGCAAAAGACCCATTATGAGATACGGTTGAAAAGAGTATTTAATACGAATCTGTAATTAAAAAAAAATAGTTACTTCCGGTTTCATCGGTGGTGGCAAAAATATATTATTAAGTCTTGAAAGAGGTCTGCTATTCGCTATGAAAATCCTTTAAATTTGAAAATAATATCTTTGTAAATAGAAAGGTTATTGGCTGTATATTGATAATTACTGCATTGAGAAAAATATTTATCCTGGTTATTAATACAAATTTCTTTCATTAGTCTACAAAGTTAATATAAATCAACTACATGGTTTAATTTACATACTTTTATTGTAATAAAATGATGTCCTTATGTGAAAAGATATCTATTGTTCTTATTATTATTTCTTTAGTAACATACACAATCAATAAATATATCAGTAATATAAATAATAATATAAGCAGTGTATTGTTCGTCAAGAAAGTTATTTTACATTTCCATCTATATTAATTTTTTTTCCATTTTTTTTTTAAATTGGGGGGTTTTGGGGAATTTTATCAAAAAAAGGGGTTGGGTTTATGAATTAAAAAACTAGATGATAAAATAAATCTTTAAAAGTAGAAAATTTCCCCCGTCAGTTACATTTGATTAGCCCCCCTTTTGTTATACATAACTCAAAATTCCTTTTTGGGATAATAAAAATTACATAAAGCATAACTCTGTAAAAAAAACAATATTTTTTTTCCCCAAAAAACTAAGCTTTTTCATAGTGGAGTAAAATTTGGAAAAAAATGTTTAAAATTACCGAAAAAAAAAAAGACGTAGAACCAAACCAGACTTAGGATTCAATAAAAATGGTAAAAGAAATCACTTTTACGACATTTTTTAGTGGTCGAGAACTTTTTTTTTTTAAAAAAAACCCAAAAAAAAAGGTTTTTAAAAAACACGTTTTTTTTTAAAATTCCACCGCTATATCCTAATTATATTCATGCTAAAGTTAATTTTTTTTTTGGTTAAAGTAGACACAATAGCGCTTTTTTAAAAACATCCCACTTTTAAACCGTTTTGGGGTTTTGAATTTTTAAAAAAAATAGGAAAAACCCAAAATTTTATTTTCAGTAGGGAAAATTTTAAAAATGATAAAAAAATTTATTTTAAAAAAATTTTATATACATGTTGGAAAATTGGGGCTAATATTTAAAAAGTTTTTTTAAAAATTAAAATTTTTTTTTTCCTTTTTTTTAGTTTTGGTATATTTTTTTTAAGGGAAAGGGTTTAAATTTTTTCGCGCTCGACTTAGCGAACCGGCCGACTGCAAAGATCCCCTTCAACCCGGTGGAAGTGGATAGTTTAAGTTTTTTTTTACAGGTTTAAACGCAGATCTAAGGGCTGCTTAAGTTGTTTTTAAAAAAAATTTCAAATATCCCCAAAAAGGTGGGGGGATTTTTTTAAACCCAAAAAAAAAATATCAATAATTGTTATTAATTACCCACCTAATTAGTAAGTTTATTAAACTCCTTTTTTTTGGGGCAGGTAAAGAAAACCACCCACGGGGAATTTTTTTTTTTTATTAGCATTCAAAATTTCATTATTTTTGGAACACTTTTTTCAAAATTTTTTGATGTTTTTTTCTTTTTAATTTAAATTTGAAAAAAAAAGAACATAAAATATAAACTAGGGTTTTTTTAAACGTCTTTTTTTAAAAAAGGGGAAATATAATTTTTTTTTTCGATATGAAAGATGATGATACCGTTTTTGACGTGTCTGAATGCTTTAAATTTTAACAATGTTGTCAGAATTTTTTTTAAAAATTTGTTAATTGAAGGTTGTTTTTTATAAAAAAACCCAACCAGAACTAACAAACAACAACTTTCCTTTTTTTGGGGTTAAACCATTAAATCCTGGTTTTTTTTAAATTGTAAATTTTCATTAAAAATTGCCCCCTTCTGGTGGGGCTGATTAGTGCGGAGTTAAAGGGGCTTTTTTTTTCCCAAAAATATTTGTAATGGCTCGAATTTAAATTTTTTTTTATTTAAAAAAAATTTTCCCAAAGGTAAGGGAAAGTTTTTTTTTTATAAAAATTTTCCCCCTTTGGGAAAATTTTAAACCTTTTTTAAGGGGGTTTTTTAATTAATAAAATCGAAAAAAGGTTCAAATAAAATTAAAAATGACCAATTTATAGAATTTTTTTTGGGTTTTCTTGGTGAAAACCATTTTCCGCATTTTTTTTTTAAAAAAAAATTTTAAAAATATTTTTATTGAATTTTAAAAAAAGTACATTTGTGGGGGGTTTTTGTTACCAGACCCAAAATGTAATATGTAAGTATTATTCATGTCTTAAAAAATTGATTCCCTTTAAATTTAACCCCTTTTTGCCCCAAAATTTTTTTAAGTTATTGAAAACGAGATTTAAATTCACAACATTTTAGGCCTTCTTTCACACAAGTACATGTTGGAAATTTAATTTTTGGGGGTTACATAAAATTTTACTACGTAATTTTTGGAGAGCTTTTAATAATTTTGGGGAAATTTTTTT